>APFE030662376.1:0-27808 GCA_000404065.3 Pinus taeda
CATTGCAGGACTCAAGAACAGGTCGCAGACATCTTGACAAAGCCATTGGATCAGAAAAGCTTTGAATTTTTGAGAAAGTGTTTGGGTATGGTTGAATGCCCAGCAGTTGAAATTAAAGGGGAGTGTTGGAATGTTAATTCCAACTGTCGGGCAGGAGCAGCGACGGCATCCAATTTAAAAATTGCGTCGGGAGGTTCCATCAACACAGGCAGACAGCCCAACGAATTCAGCGATGAGCGAACAGCCGATATCGGATCGGCGAAATGGAAGTGGAGTCTTTATTATTAGCGATGAGCAATCGCTGATAACCTGGACCCGACGATGGAATTAATCCCTTTTGATAAATTATCGGGTCCATAGTATTTTCGGTATCGGGAAAACCAAGTGGGAGCCTTTTTCATGCGATAAGTTGAGTCGCGATATCCCGGACCCGATGGGTATTCATCATTTTGTTTAAAGTCATTTCGGGTCCATGAGTGGCTTGCTTTATATTTTTTTATGTTATTATGCAAATATTAAAATATATATTTCGGAGGTATCGGGCCATGTGTGATCGGGATTTCGGTATCGGGGGAAACCATCGGTGCACACAAGTTGTGTCATGGGATGAAGTCCCGACCCGATAAGAGTTCCAAAAGCATTTTGATAATGTTGATGTGAAAGCCTGGGAAATGATTTTGACGTGAAGTGAAAGTCTTCTTACCGCCGTTTATCTCAGTAAGACAGTAAATGCTATTTACTGTGGTTGGTAAGTTTTTAATGAAGTTTTATTTTTTTTCTGAGCGGGAGTATGGGCATAGAAAAATATCAGTAAAAACCATTTAATTCTTACTGTCTCCTTTTTACGGAAGTATGGCGATGTAAGTCCTCTCTCTGTTTGTCATATATGAATGTAATTTTTGGTAAATGTAATAAATTGAAATGAGAGGTGAAAAAGCACAGCAGTGAGCAAGCAATGTGAGGAACATGCATTTTGGAGTCACGCAGCAGCGTGAGTAAAAATATACATATGTAATTTCTGCACAGTAGTGCGTGGTAATTTTTGGGGAATCCCTCTCTGAGAGAGGAAGTTTATAACATGTAACTTCATTTTCTTTTAATATAAATCCTTGGTGTGTAAACACTATTCTGTGCACTCAGAATTTTTCTTATGCTTCCGCTGTGATTAAAAAGACCCTGTGAGAAAACAGAGCATTGTCTCTGTGTATGAATTCTATTGTTGTTTTTGGGATTTTCTCAGAAAAATCCCCAACAAAGGAGCCATTAGTAAACAGTTAAAAAGGTTGACAATAGAACTTACAAACCTCAAGAAATCAGCGTAAATAATTTGTGAGCCATCATGTGGCTATAGCTTTCGAATCACTAGTGAAGGACATTTAGAGGCACAAACGATATCAACTTCCCAACCAATATTACGTGGAGTATTATTTGCAAACTTGAAGTTATCTTTGAATGTTCCATCATAAAAACTAGCCACAGCAGCAACCGGTTCTGTGAACCCTTCTTTTTTTCTGGGCAACTTTTCCTCTGACCATTACGGAAAAGAGGTTAAATGACCATCTTCAAATGTTCCAAACTTCAAGTTCAAGACCATAATCAATTCAGCTGACGCAAAAACATACATTGCAAATCACCAAAAAGCCTTGGACGATTAAAGAAGGTATAGAGCGGGGGGTACAACAATGGACATCTTAGTTATAACAAGTTAGGGTTTATTCATTAAACCCGAAGAAAGCAGCTTCACGACAGGGATTTTATGATGTCTTGGAAATCACTAAAACAACATGGTACAATCTCCCAGGTGCAAAAGGCAAAGCCATCATTATGCTTCGACAACACAAGCAGTCAATGATCAATGTGAACCTATTTTTAGTCCCTGCCTGGGACTATTAGTATTCGCATCGACGTTGACTGCTTATTAATTCAAGTTGACCAAAGAATTTTAAGTGATGTTTTTCTGTTTTATCCAAACTTTTATTTTCGAGCTTTGCTGTTATTTTGCTTTTATCCAAAGTTTTAAAATGGAGGTCTTATTGCCGGGTTGTTGAATATGCAGATTTGAAATTTTTTTTTAACCAAAGTCTAGATGCTAAGTTGTTGAATGTGCAGATCCGAAAAATGGTTTTAACCAAAGTCCGTGTCTTTGTGCATGCGCTGCACCCGTGTCGTTGTATTAGGACGTCGGCCCACTGCATCTGCAAAAGGGGTTCAACAGTACAGTAGTCTTGGTGGAAGCTAACCAGTTATAGGCGCGGGATTAATTGCAGATACAGAGGAAGATTGAATCGCGAATGCAATGAATGAAGCCCTGGATCTCTCACCCATGGATACGCCCGAGTCGCCTGCTTCCGGATACAGTTCATCGCCCTCCCATTCTCCCAAGCGGGACGGCTTGATATTCGAACCCTCAGGTAAGCAAGCAAGCCCTTTGCCCTAATTTTTATGTTTTGATATCTGATTTTGGCTACTTCTTCAGCGGGCGCTAGGCTATTGCCAATCAATGAGACCATGGGCCAAAGGGTGGATTATCCCGCGGCAGTTGCCCTGACATAGGGAGTTGGATTTTATTTGGGTTCATATAGCTAATTTTGCCAACCCTGAAAATGCGGGTGTTTGTATACCAGGATAGGGTTTAAGTCAGTATTTGCTTGTTAAAGCTTTAGTCCATTTACTGTCCGCCCCATGTGACCGGAGCTTTTATGTAACACTTGCAGTTTTGGTCACACGAGGAATCTTCTAAATCGCAGGCGATCACTGCTTTCCTTCTGGGAACATTTCTTGAGTTCATCATTGTTTCTTAGTTAATACTTGCTTCCCTTCTCTAACCTTTTATGCATTTTTCTGTTTCAGAGGAAGGGAGCAAGACATCCTCCTGTCTCAGGTTCTTGGTATCAAATGCAGCAGCGGGATCGGTTATTGGGAAGGGTGGTGCTACTGTTAGTGATTTTCAGTCACAATCAGGGGCTAGGATTCAGCTCTCACGCAATCATGAATATTTTCCTGGAACAACTGATAGGATAATATTAGTGACGGGATCCATCAATGAAATACTGACCGCGGTTAATCTCATTCTCCAGAAACTGCTGAGCGAGGTAGCATTGCAAAGCCCATGTGTTTTTTGTGGTTTTGTATTTGCAAGTAGGTAGTCTGAAGATGTGTCATGTGTATGCATTTCCTTTTTATGGTATAACTACTCGGGCTTTTAAGATTTCTGTCGTTCTACCCGGTAACAGTAAATCAAAATTAACCGCATGGGTTATTGATGCACATTCTTGCATTTTTTGGAACAGGCTGACGATAACAATGATGTGGATGAGAAGTCAAGTCAAGTTAGACTGGTTCTTCCAAATTCTGTATGTGGTGGCATAATTGGCAAGGGAGGAGCTACTATAAAGTATGTCCTTTCCTCTAATGCTATAGAGTATGTCAGTCAGGTATTTGTAACTATAACATGCTTGTTCCTGGTTCAAGGCTTGTCAAAATGACATTCTGTTAATGTTCTACATTAATTGTTTTCTTCCCACGAATGTTTTAGGTTAGTTGTGTTCATAATTTCTGTTCAAGATGTAAAGCACAACACTAGTTGCTTTGTATTGGGTTGATCCATTTGTAATTAACTCTGTTCCTATTCAATGCAAACTTTAACATAGCTAGTATTTCTTAATGCCGTATTCAGTTTTGATAAAATTACATTCCAAGATAGAAACATTGTCTATGCACATGCTGGATATTATCTGAACTTTGATGGCTTGTTAGACGAGTTTAACCATTGTTTCATTTGCTTCTAGTTTGGTACATAAACTGTGTACAGAGGCCGCCTATGCATGTGTTTACTTTATTGACAGTGAGTTATGCAGTTCTTTATTTATGTCGCCAAATCTTTCAATTCTGTTACTGATTTTAGCATCGTACTTTACTATTTTATAATCCTGGATGGCTACTGATAGATAATCCTGGATGGCTACTGATAGATGGTCTTGTTTCTTCTGATTTTTGATAAATAGTGTCATATTAACGGAGTTCTTGATAAAAAATATCTTACCACCCTTACATTCCCAAGATTTTACAGAGTATGGTATATTGTTCTAGGTTCAACACTGACTGAAATTCTAGGTAGACGTTCTGTGTGTGCATTGTCTGAAATTTGAGCCTCGGAGGTAGTGACTATAGATGTTGCTCTTGGTCTGTTACAAGATTCATCTCTTTCGTTTGTCACGGGGTTTTGGGGATTTTAATGGAATTTATTGCTAGTTTTTTAGGCATTTCCTTGCAAGGAATTGAACTGTAACTCGGGGCTTGTTTTTGTATTGTGATGGTTCCGAAGTCGTGTTGGGGTTTTTCCTTTTTTTTTTTTCCAAATTATGTCTGGCATGTGATGGTGTTGCTCTATCAATATTGACCGCGATTGACAACGTTTTTTTTATGTTAATTATATTTGAATTTGCAGGTTTTTGTTAAGACTGTTGGATCGACATTCCTGTGGTGAAAGGTTGGAAGATATGTTCCAGTTTCTGAATTATTGACAGCAGTTTTGCAGTTTTGCTAGCAAATGCCTCAATCTGACGAACCTGATCTTTGTAGGCTGTATATTGCAGTCTGTGGAAGAAAGGTTCCACTTTGGCGAAAAGATCTGGCAAAGATGTTCTATTTCCATCAGTCGGGTGGAACTATTGACTATTAGTATTCGCATCGACGTTGACTGCTTATTAATTCAAGTTGACCAAAGAATTTTAAGTGATGTTTTTCTGTTTTATCCAAACTTTTATTTTCGAGCTTTGCTGTTATTTTGCTTTTATCCAAAGTTTTAAAATGGAGGTCTTATTGCCGGGTTGTTGAATATGCAGATTTGAAATTTTTTTTTAACCAAAGTCTAGATGCTAAGTTGTTGAATGTGCAGATCCGAAAAATGGTTTTAACCAAAGTCCGTGTCTTTGTGCATGCGCTGCACCCGTGTCGTTGTATTAGGACGTAGGCCCACTGCATCTGCAAAAGGGGTTCAACAGTACAGTAGTCTTGGTGGAAGCTAACCAGTTATAGGCGCGGGATTAATTGCAGATACAGAGGAAGATTGAATCGCGAATGCAATGAATGAAGCCCTGGATCTCTCACCCATGGATACGCCCGAGTCGCCTGCTTCCGGATACAGTTCATCGCCCTCCCATTCTCCCAAGCGGGACGGCTTGATATTCGAACCCTCAGGTAAGCAAGCAAGCCCTTTGCCCTAATTTTTATGTTTTGATATCTGATTTTGGCTACTTCTTCAGCGGGCGCTAGGCTATTGCCAATCAATGAGACCATGGGCCAAAGGGTGGATTATCCCGCGGCAGTTGCCCTGACATAGGGAGTTGGATTTTATTTGGGTTCATATAGCTAATTTTGCCAACCCTGAAAATGCGGGTGTTTGTATACCAGGATAGGGTTTAAGTCAGTATTTGCTTGTTAAAGCTTTAGTCCATTTACTGTCCGCCCCATGTGACCGGAGCTTTTATGTAACACTTGCAGTTTTGGTCACACGAGGAATCTTCTAAATCGCAGGCGATCACTGCTTTCCTTCTGGGAACATTTCTTGAGTTCATCATTGTTTCTTAGTTAATACTTGCTTCCCTTCTCTAACCTTTTATGCATTTTTCTGTTTCAGAGGAAGGGAGCAAGACATCCTCCTGTCTCAGGTTCTTGGTATCAAATGCAGCAGCGGGATCGGTTATTGGGAAGGGTGGTGCTACTGTTAGTGATTTTCAGTCACAATCAGGGGCTAGGATTCAGCTCTCACGCAATCATGAATATTTTCCTGGAACAACTGATAGGATAATATTAGTGACGGGATCCATCAATGAAATACTGACCGCGGTTAATCTCATTCTCCAGAAACTGCTGAGCGAGGTAGCATTGCAAAGCCCATGTGTTTTTTGTGGTTTTGTATTTGCAAGTAGGTAGTCTGATGATGTGTCATGTGTATGCATTTCCTTTTTATGGTATAACTACTCGGGCTTTTAAGATTTCTGCCGTTCTACCCGGTAACAGTAAATCAAAATTAACCGCATGGGTTATTGATGCACATTCTTGCATTTTTTGGAACAGGCTGACGATAACAATGATGTGGATGAGAAGTCAAGTCAAGTTAGACTGGTTCTTCCAAATTCTGTATGTGGTGGCATAATTGGCAAGGGAGGAGCTACTATAAAGTATGTCCTTTCCTCTAATGCTATAGAGTATGTCAGTCAGGTATTTGTAACTATAACATGCTTGTTCCTGGTTCAAGGCTTGTCAAAATGACATTCTGTTAATGTTCTACATTAATTGTTTTCTTCCCACGAATGTTTTAGGTTAGTTGTGTTCATAATTTCTGTTCAAGATGTAAAGCACAACACTAGTTGCTTTGTATTGGGTTTATTTATTGTTAATAGAATTGATTAATTTAATTTGTCATATGGTGTTGTTGTTGTTTATGTTTACACTTGGTATAATTCATACCAATTCATACCACGTGTCATGATTAGTGATTTATATTATTTGGTTCTCTTCTCTTTTATCATTACTTTGTTATTAATATTATATTTTAATGGGTGAAATGCAATGTGCATATTTTATATTTTGGATCTTTATTTCATATAATGGTTTCCTGTGCATCCTACATCTCATTAACAGTGGTGATATTTCTTAGAATAATTTTTTTTTATTTTAATCCTTCTTTTATTAGACTAGATTTCTTATTTTATTTGTATTTTTTTCTTTATTAAGAGTGATAACAGTGATATTTTTTGGAATAAATTATTTTTAATCGTTCTTTTATTAGAATAGATTATATTTCTTATTTCTTAGAAACGATATTTCTTAGAATATATTTTTTTCTAATCCTTGTTTTATTAAAATAGATTTTTTATTTTTATTTTAATTCCAGGTCCATTATTTTAATCTTAAATTTGTTTTTTAATCCAATATTTGAGTCTAAACTACAAAAATAAATGGAAACAATATATGAACACCCAATGCACAACATATTCTCTAAAGCATCCAACAAGTACGAACGACTGTAAATCCCTGTGTAAAATGGCTCTTTCCTTCTAGAGCCTCATTTCTCTGTATCTCAGTTTCAAAGAAACAAGTAAAAACCAGCCTTAATTCTCTGTATCTCAGTTTCAAAGAAACAAGTAAAAACCATGTTCATGATATTTTGACTTTTCTTTTACTCCTCCCACATTCCTGCCATAGAAAAGTCGCCTAGCAAAGCCCCTTGACACTATTCGGACAGAGCAATCACCGTACTTGGCTTACAACGGATTGTTTTTCGTCTTTGCAATGCTCCTTGAAAATGAGTACTGAGGAGTATATTTAAAGCCAAACTCTGGCTTCTACCATGGCTTCAGAGATTTCATCAGAGTATTTATAATGGCTAACAACCCGTTGGCCCTATTATTTTAATATTTCATGATATTTACTATGTGGGTAATAAACTATGGATTTTTTTGTGCTTTTTCTATCGCATGCATTCCTGCTGATGGACCTATTTTTATCCTTTGTTGCGGCGGAAACCTTGCTAATCTTGGTTCAGTGAACCATCTTGAGCCTTTATATTAAAGAGTTTATGGAAGTGACAAGAAATTTTAATGAATATTGAGAGATTGACGGAGCGTTGAGTTAGGTAAGTTAGCGAAGAATTGTTTTTCATACTTTTTCAGAAATGTATTATTTTTAACTTAATTATAGCCTAAGGATTTACAATCATAGCTTTCAGTTTTATTCCAGCAATTTACAACCAGACTGGAATTTGCACCCCCGGGCAGGGACTACCGCTACGGCAGTGGCTCCCTTGTTTCATCCTGGGTATCGTTTCCTTTGGGGATGGTTTTGCCCTCCTATGGTTTGTTAACCAGAGTAAAATCACATCCATGCATGCAAAAGTATATATATATAAACACATATCCAAGTCTCTGCTCCTGTATAGAGGTAGAAAAAGAGATGCAACAGAAGGTAGATTGTTTAAATTACCAATGGAATAATTATAAACTAAACCAGCACAATACCAAATAGTGGATGTTATAATATCGTAAAAAAACCCAGAATTAGAGATCAACAATATTCAAAACAAATATCGCAGAAGACTCCACTCTTTAAATAGAAAGTTTTCAATGGCTCAAGTATATAGAGATCTAAAACTTGGAAGATTTAAGCATTGAGTCTTAAAAGAAAATCAAACAACCAACGAGCTCAATATTCGTACAGAGATGAGATAAAATAAATAATTATATTTATGTCTAACAATGCACTGTTGAGCACAATATGTCCATACACAGCTGGAGAACAAACAGTTTCCCAAAAATGATACAATGTATGAAGTAAATCAACATTTAACCCTAACAGAGAAGATCCAAGAGCTAAGAGCTAATAAGTTTGTGGATCAGACTCATCTCTCCTAACATCCTAGGCTAAATGAAAAACACGAACCACCTTCAACAGATCTCAGCTTGTGACAGCCTAGAGCTTAATTGGAAGCCAATTAAGCCTTCTGAGTGCAAGTAACAAACCGAAAGGGCTGCAGACACTTCTGCATCCGAAACCACTGGGTAGAAACATTAGAGATAGTCATCACCTGTCAAGTTGAATTAAAGGTCCCCTCGGCCATCCATTAAATTCGGGGCCTTTTGTTGGTGCAAGATGGACATTTATAATGCTTAATGTGTTCGGCTATCGCAGGAGTAATCTTCAGAGGCATAATTCTCACCACAAGCTCCACAAAGAGTGTCTTCATCCAACGTATTATCCTCACCTTTAAGTGGTGGTAACTTTGATAGCTTTGCTCGAAATGTGGGTGCCCGTGCCTGAACAAAAACATGTTGTTTTTGCTTGAATAAGCAACAAATGAAAAAGATTGAACATAAATTATAAATCACCAGCAAAAGAACAAGAAAGCATATAGTACCATTCACATCTCAAGGATAACAAAATCTGAATTGTACAATTAATCTTCATTCTTGGCAGCCTGCTCAGAAATTTACTGTTACGTGTTTTATTTATTTTTTTTTGTTTAAAAGAGAGCAAAATAGGGCAACTCCGCGATCAACAAATTCCTCACCTTTATGCCAGACTTATTCTTGCTGCTACTGTTGTTGGTTACAGTAGTTTTTTCTTTTGATTGCTTTTTTGCAGCTCCAGTAACAACCTCAAAAATAGTTGGGAGTTCATTGCTCATGATAAAAAGTCTTTTCCTGCCATTCACTAATTTTAGTCAGCTGAGAGCGAAAAACAAATGGTAAGAAATAAAATGAAGAAAAATTACTTCTTTACAGAACTCAACAGATAAAACAAATCTCTCAAACTCGATTGATACAACAGAAAACGATACATAAAAACTACATCTAATATGACTAGTGCTTGAAAGAAAATATATCTACTGTTTCCAGCTTGGAAGAAACACCAATGCCATGATTAACAGCGAAAAAGAAATGAGTTTAAATGCTCTGTTTTGTCACTGTGTGGTATGTTCACACTAGCAAGCAGTGCACAGGGTGTGTCCACATTAGAAAGTGGAAGAGTACCACAGCGAAAAGACGCTTGGCATATAGGGATTGCCTTGGAAGGAGTTTCCAAGGAAACCTAGACCAAGTTTAGGTGCTCATCCAAAAGCTGGTGGCCTTTGGTCAATGGCGATTAGAGATGATCTGACAGCCATGGCCGTATCCTCATGTGGTCGGTGAAATTAACCTTATCTCTTGTGGTCGGTGAAATTAACCTTATCTCTTGGGTGGAGGTTCTGGGAGATTCTATCGATTCATTGGCCTATATATCGTGCCACATACTTATGGAGTAACTATATCACCACTTGGAGTAGGGTGGAGGAGAAGCATAAAAGGATGCCTTGGAAAATTGGAAAGTTGTTTTGGTTTCTTGCAGCTAGTTGATAAGAGACTCAACTAAGAGAATAGGTTGGTCTGAGTTGGTGAGATTACCTTCTTAGGAAAGTTGTTTTTGTGTAGTTGGAGATTGTAACATCTTAAATGATAAGATTATAAATATAGCATATTTTGTGTTTTAAAAGAAATAAATTTTTGACAGATATAAAAACATAAATAGGATTTATAAATGCAATTTTATTATATTAATAATTGAAAACAAGATATATACTAATACAAACAAGAATGAGAAGCTCTTGTAAATGACATGCAGTTTTGCTCATTAGAAGATTAATCTAAGATACTGAATCTTAGTCACGAACCCTTCATGAAACCACTAGACAAAAATTCACCACTGGATTTTCATCCTGGGATCAAGCTAGAACTAGCCACACCAAGTCCTCAACAAACACATAATAAAGTAGACAAACTCAAGCTGCCCAATGCTTAGGAGCTCCTATACCATTTTAAAGGCTACATGTTCTCTCTTAAAACCTTATTTTATTGTTTTCCTTGAAAAAGGAAAGTAAATACCCTGAACTGATAAGATAAGACGATCTATATCTATTTCTTTTACAATCAAAAGAAAAATTAACCCTTCTATATCCCTTATCAAATTTGCGCGGCCAGTAAAGCTTTTGCTCATTGATGCAAATTCTTTGATTGGCAAGTAGTAAGAGGGTTTGTGTTACGTGTATGACCCTCTTGTGTGTGCGCCCCTATGAGTCGTGAATGGTCAACCTCACGACCTGGGACCGTGTTAACGAATCAGTCCTTACCCTTATCAAAGCAAAAAAAAAATCCGTAGTGGTTCGCTCGTCCCGCTAGACAATACTCAAACTTCTCCAAGTGTACTAGTGGTGTTAGTTCACTTGGTGATGCTTTCGCGCGCCTCAAAGAACTCTATTCACCATTCATCGATCTTTTTTCGCCAATTTATTTATTCGACCACAGTGAGAAATGCGCTCTGGAATCTTAGCTTGGCTACTCAAAATTGAAGACAATGCACAAGAGTTTGGCCTTCGGCGATATAGAACGCAACTGTTAAAATTTGGAGCGGCTTAAGTTACTTTGTTGATTCGACACCTGATACGAAATGACGGCTGAGCTAGGTGTTTGGTCTTTGCCGCTGGAATTATATTATGGCAAGATCGGTTGTGTTCGTGGCCCCTTTGATTTCGCCTGACAGTTACCCGCGCAACTCATGGCTCGGGCCTTGATCTGTTTCTTCTGTCTCCTCTCGACCCTTCCTCCGTGCGATTGATCTGCAGGCCCAACATCCGGGTTGAGAGATCCACGTGGTTGCTTGGCGCCTCGGGACAAATATGGCCTCATGGTTCTCTTATATATGCGCATCCGTCCTGATATGCTTCCACGGTCTTCGACTGTTGGATCAGTCCACAGATGCCACCGATTCGCTGTCTGGTCATACAAATATATCCCATCAATTACACAAGGGATGAGTTCATTGATTATGCGGCCTTGGCTTTTTTACAGGTTGCATACGGGTGGCAGATTCCTTACACTGAGATTGCCGCAACAGCGATATACAGTCAGCTGCTCGACGTCGGAGGCTTGGGAAATCAATGGCCTTTCAGCCCTCCACGAAATAATATGGCCTCCAACTAGATATATCAATCACCAAGTAATCGTCCTCCCTTTCGACACAACAATTTGTTCGAATATATTCATGGCTGGAAATTAACTTGCCTCTTCTCTGAACTCGTGGCGCTTTAGCTCATCGAACCACCCTCTGGCATCTAGACACTCGATCTTATCTTAGAACAGAAACTATGGCCTCTAAGTTGATATGGAAAATGATTCGTTCTTGGAATCGGAAGAGAATCCATTCTTGATCATTACTTCAAAAATGGATCTTACACAGATACAGGAAAACTGGAAAATACGAAACCAAGGTGATATTAAATACCACCGAAGATGGAAGATGCGGGTTAGGATTGGGGTTAGAAGAAATCACACTGAAAAATCTCTGCATAAAACCCTCAGGCTCGTAAGATGCACAGCGCTAAGATCCCAAATGATAATGATAAAATTATAATAAATGTAACACAAGATGCTGGTTAGGGTTAGGGGAGAAGAAATCACACTAAAAATTTCTGCATAAAACCCTCAAAACTCTAAGATCTCCAAATAATAAAATTATAATAAATAGAGCATACTAGTGTTTTAAAAGAAATAAACTTTTGACAGAAATAAGTACACAATGAGATATACAAATGCAGCCTTATTTATATTAATTGCTGAAAACAAGATATATGCCCATACAAATAAGAATGGAACTTTTGCAAATGTATGCACGGCTGCTTGTAGACACTAGATAGAACCACCAGACAAATTCACCACGGCGTTTTCTTGTTTTCTTCTCGGGATCAAGCTAGACGCTGGATAGAACCGCTAGAGAAATTCACCACGAGGTTTTCTTGTTTTCTTCTCAGGATCAAGTTAGAACTAGCCACTCCAAATCCTCAATAAACACTTAATAAGGTAGAGAAAGTCACGATGTCCCAAATGCTTAGCGTCTATCCCCTTTTAAAGGTTCCATGGAACCACTAGACAAATTCACCACGAAGTTTTCTTGTTTTCTTCTGGGATAACTGGCCACACCAAATCCTCAACAAACACTTAATAAGGTAGAGAAACTCAACATGCCCCAATGCTTAGCTCCTATCCCCTTTTAAACGCTGGATGGAAGCCTTAAAAACCTTATTTTTATTGTTTTCCTCGAAAAAAGTAAATATCATGGGCGGATACCATGGTCAAATACCATCCTCAACAAACACTTAATAAGGTAGTGAAACTCAAGATGCCCCGATGCTTAGCTCCTATCCCCTTTTAAAGGGTGCATGGAAGCCTTATTTTTATTGTTTTCCTCGAAAAAAGTAAATATCATGGGCGGATACCATTCTCAACAAACATTTAATAAGGTAGAGAAACTCAAGATGCCCCCAATGCTTAGCTCCTATCCCTTTTCAAAGCCTGGATGGAAGCTTTATTTTTATTGTTTTCCTTGAAAAAAATACCATGGGCCGATACCGTGGACAAATACCATGGGCAAACACCACTAGCCATGCCAAATCCTCAACAAACACTTAATAAGGTCAGTAGAGAAACTCAAGATGCCCCTAATGCTTAGCTCCAATCCCCTTTTAAAGGCTGGATGAAAGCTTTATTTTTTAAGAGAAATTTTTCGGCGTAAATCACAAGATATATCATTTATTGTTTTCCTTGAAAAAAATAAATACCATAGACAAATACCACCATAAATATCATGGGCAAAGAGCACGGTAAATACAAATACCATGAACAAACAGCATGGTAAATACAAATACCACCATAAATACCATGGACAAATAGCACAGTAATTACCATAAGAAAACAATGTCATTCCACCACACGAAAAAAAGGAATGTTATAGAGATCAAGATTAATTTTGTTATGGCTAGGGGAGAGATTTCTAATGTTGTGCAGGGACCAGTAATTGATATAGTACTGGTCCCACCAAACTACCATAAATTGGGACTTTTGAAACCAATATTTAAACAAAAATAAATAACATTAAGTATAAAAAAGTATTAATTTATGTCCTAAATTTCCCCATATATTGATTGGGCCCACAACTGTCCATAAATAGTATTTTACTACTTAAGACTGCAAACCATATTGACCCAACTAGAAAACAGCTAAAACCATAAAGGTTTCCAAAATGGTCTATTCCAGAAGTACAAAGCAGTAGTCACTTCAACCCCCACTCATCACTTCAACCCCCACTCATCAGAACTGCAGCCTTGCATCCCAAATAAATCTGCCTACCTCCACATAACAAAAGGGAATGTATGTCAGCCATAACTGTTGTGTTGTTCAACAACTAAACACCCTATGTTCAATAAATGACACCCAACCCAATAACATTTAAACCCACTTTGTTCAATAAATGACACCCAAACCCAATAACTACAATAAATGACACCCAACTCACTCTATTTCTCATTAAAACAGATCAAAGCACATGGATTAACAAATAACCAATTCCCAACCATTAGATCACATCAAATTAAATCGAGACCACACATTCAAAATGAAACCATTGCAATCCATGTGCATCCATGTCCACCAATTAAATTCAAGTGCCCAAAACTATTTAAGAAGTCCACCCATTGTTGAAGTTACATCTTATGCTTTCAAACTATTCAACAAACTTGAAGACAACATCACAAAACAGTTGCCAATATATCCAGGTTAGTTATATGAATTACAACTCATTCTTGTTACAGTTTTGTTTTCATTGTTTTCATTTATCAGATTTCTTACATGATCTGTCTGGCCATAACTGCTAGAAGGATACCTAGATGGTTTCACAAACATCCATTGAAAGTCATTGTTCTTACAGTTTTGTTTTCATTGTTTTCATTTATCAAAGTTCTTACATGATCTGTCTGGCCATCACTGCTAAAAGGATACCTAGATGGTTTCACAAACAGCCATTGAAAGTCATTGTTCTTACAGTTCTGTTTTCATTGTTTTCATTTATCAGAGTTTTTACATGATCTGTCTAGCCATAACTGTTAAAAGGATAGCTGGATGGTTTCACAAACAGCCATTGAATAAAAAGTAGGTTCTAAATACAGCTGTTTAGAAAAGTTAAAACCATTCCTTAAAATAAAATAAAAAAATGAATGCCTTCAACATACTTAATTTTTTCAATTCAATTTTCTAAAACTTTTTATGACTGATAAGTCCATTCCAAAGCTGATCATAGCTGCAAGTTGTTCCCAACATAGAATTTATGTATGGAATGGTGGCCATGGACTGCAATGGAGAAGTTGCAGTACTGAGACATTTTTGGCAATGCCAAATAGCAAAAAAAATGGAAAATAATATTTGAAACAACTATCATAGAATCCTACTTGAATCCATATAAAAGTTGCTAAATTGATGAACAGGCAAGCAATTGAGAGACTACGAAGTAATTTGCAATGAGAGACTACGAAGTAATGCAATTCGATTTCCCGTAACATAAGTAATGCAATTCGATTTCCTGTAACATACATGTTGATAATTTCTTGTAATAAAGGAAAAGTATTTTTGCAGAAGTAATAAAACATAATTTACAAATATTCTAATGTCTAAATGCATGCAATAATTTTACAGGTTGTTGCATCTATGGCAAAAGGAATTTACTCTGCTCGTACAAGGAGAAGTGGCAGGAGAGTGACAAGGGGTGCGCAGCTGCGATGCACATCGTCTGATGAGGACAGGCCCGCTGATGTTAATGCCAACAATGCACCAGGGAACATTGTTGAGGATGACCATGTGACAGGAGCTGATGTTTACACACCATCAGCGACAAAACCACCATCAACAACAGTCCAAGGGGCAAGCTCAACTAAAAAGATCAGTGCTATAAGAGGATAGACAAAAGAACAAATGTTAGTTGCAATTGACGACATAGAGTTTAATGGATACTCAGTTCGGGCATCTGCAAAAAAACATGGTATTCTTCCCTCATCAATACATTATTGGATAAATGGACTGACACATACAAAACGTAGAGGGCCTCTTACAGTTATGACTGAAGAGGAGGAGGCCGAGGTGGTTGAGTGGTCTAAAAATATGGCCCAACTGGGACATGGGCTAGAGTTGATACAACTCAAATCAACAGTTGCTCAAATCTGTCAAGGGAGGCCAAACCCATTGAAAGATGGGTTTCCTGGTAAATCATGGTGGTTTGGGTTTAAAAAAAGGCATCCAGAACCTGTATTGCGTACTGCTGAGGGCCTTGACAGAGACAGAGCATTAAATTTGCGCCCTGCAGTTGTGCAAAATTTCTGACACACTTTCTAGTGCTTACGATAAACATTCGTATGGAGCATACCATATATGGAACTGTGATGAAACAGGTTTACAGGCAGGGAGGAATTGTGGCATGCGGGTAATTACCAAGAGAGGGAGCCGAAATGTGCCAAAGATTTTTCCCAAGAGCAGGGAGTGGATAACTATTTTATGTTGTGTCAATGCAATTGGTACTTCAATCCCATGATTTTATCTATTCAAAGGTAAAAATCAACTAAAAAACTATATACATAACTGTGAACCAGGTGCATGCATCGCTGCACATCCCCATGCATGGATGACTAAAGAACTGTTTCTAAATTGGCTTTTTCACTTTGTTGCATTGGTACGAGGTGGTGTCTCGCCTAATAACAGACACCTTTTGATATTAGATGGCCATGGGAGCCACATGGTTGTACAAATAATTGAGGAAGCAAACAATTTAGGCATCGGTCTGTTGACATTGCCCGCTCATACCACTCACAGACTACAATCCCTTGATGTTAGTGTGTTTGGCCCTTTCAAGAACTATTTCAGGTCGGAGCGCGCTACATGGATGGAAAAGAATCCAGGGGTCGAGGTTAAAAGGTTTGAGCTAGCAGAGCTTGCAAGTAAAGCTTGTAAAAGGGCCTTGACACCATCAAATATCAAGGCTGGCTTTAGGAGGACAGGAATCTGGCCACTAAACTATGATGCTCTTATGCATGATACTGGTTGTAGCCAAGCGTTTCATGTGGATGGTCAAGAAGAAGGGAATGCCCAAACAGGTGTTGAAGTGCAAGAAGTAGATGACCAAGATGATGTTGTTGCAGCTAGTAATATGATTTCCCTGTCTCAAGGACACTTATATGCTGAAGATGATGAAACTGTGTGTGAAACACAATATAACAATGAACAAATTCGCAGTAACATGGAGATCATTCCACCAACTCAAGAACATGAAATTCCTGTTGCTGATATTGTTAATGATATTGTTGAACATGCAGTTGACAATGACCAGTTGACATTGCCAAGCCAAGTAACCCCACCTTCATGGCTAGCAGAAGCAATGATCAATATGAATGCACATAGTGTCTCAGCAACCAATGAAGAAAGCATGAACATGCCCCCACAACTAGCAGAATTGAACAGTGAAATTGTTCATTTTTTTGTGGACAATAGATCAATGGAAGAAGATGAAGGACATAATGAGGCATCAAATGAAGATAATGATATAGTTCAATTAGTTCCAACAGATACTGAAAGGGAAGTACCAAGCAATGACATGCAGGTGGGAGGGGTGGAGAAGACACTTGGACAGTTCCTAAAGCTACCAGTAGAGAGAGTATCAATGAAAAAAAGCAAGGTGCACCGGGTAGTCTTCGTCTGGGCCGAAGCTCACAGTTACTCACCTCAGAGGACTATATAAACCTGTTATTTGAGTTTGAAAAAAAAGAAATTTGAAATGAAAGAACTAAAACAGAAAAAGAAGGATCTAGTCAAGGAGAAGAAGGCAACAAGGATTGTTGCAGCACAACGTCGAGCAAATGAAAGGATTGAAAGAGATAAAGCAAGGCAAGTTAAGGACCAACAAAAGCAAATGGCAAGATAGAAAAAGGAAAAACAAAAGGCACAATAAATGCTTGAAAAGGAATAAGGGATGATCAACGATACAAGAATAACTGATGAAACCAGGATTATTTCAAACTCATTGGACTCCATTGCAGATAATACACCATTATTCCAAGATCTCATAAACATTCAAGTTCCCCACTATCAAACTGAGGGTTTACCCACTTGCCTTGTTCCTACCAGAGTTGGTGTCAATTCTCTGTATGCTCATTACACACCTCCACTTAATGCAGGGGTCAGTAGTGCAAATGTGAGGTATGGGTACTCAGTACCTCCATGGTTGGAAGCTACAAATTGGAATCAATCATATGGCAGCGATCAACCATTTCCTAATCAGCCCTTTACTGGTAGGCCAACCTACCTAGCTCAAGAAGGTAACTCGGGGAGTTTTGGCACTCAAGATTCTGAGGGCCATAAAGAATAGGGGTGTCATATGTTTTTGGTTCTAACCACATTATGATGTGGATTTTGGATGGATTGTATCTTTTTCTTGGCACAGAAACATTTTGGCTTACAACACTAGATCGTATATTTTTCTTGTCACAGAAACATTTTGGCTTATAACACTAGATTGTATCTTTTTCTTGTCACAGAAACATTTTGGCTTACAACCTAGTAGTGATTTCTTGTGGCAACCTAACTGTGTGTTGAAAAGAAATTTTCAATGGAATGTGTCTTTCTGTAAAATTAATTATGATAAAACTATTTCTATAAGTTATTCTGTGTGTCAAAGCACATGGATCCGGTGCGACACCTGTCCACCGTGGAGGTCCACGTGTTGGGCATCATGTCATCACATAAAATTCTATGTCCGCGCCATTTCCTCCGTTTGTTTGGGGTCATTGCTGCGATGTTTGGGAATTCAATAATAACATTCCATTCCAACTCTAGACAAGAGATAATGGCCAAAGGCTTAGGAAAATGGCTAAATACAAAAATCAAATGACCAAACAGTCTCAAATGAAGAGGCAATCTACCTCATAATAAGTTTTATTAAATGTCAAAAAGCCACTGATAATTTTATTCATTGAGGGGACACTTGAGAAATTGAGAGCACTCATTATCAAGTTGCATATGAAAAAGGCTAAATACAGAAATCACATGACCAGAAAGTCTTATCTCATAATAAGCTTTTGAGAGCACTCATTCTTAAGTAGAGTAGGAAAAAGCCTTCAAATTTAAATTCAGATATTCAAAAGCCTAGTTCCATGTCCAAACATAGATCACTAAAATAACAACACCCCATCTCAATATAATTGTTGTAAATATGAGAATAACCTAAATCCATAAGCAAATGAAGTTTAATCATCCTCCTATGCATTTCTAACCAATAACCATACCTAAACCGAAATCTCTTCTCAACCCCACAAAAAACAGGACACAAAAATTTCAATTGAGGTGGCTACAAACTGCAACAGTTGAGTAAAATTGGCATCATTTAATCATCTTCTCATCCCCAAAAATAAACAGGACACAAAAATTTCAGTTGTGGTGGCTACAAACTACAACAGTTAAGTAAAACTCGTATCATTTAATCATATGTATATAGAATTGTACATCAAGAGCCAAGGCATGAAGCCCAGCTATGGCAGCCCATCATCATGAACAAAATTTTCCTGTAAACTAATAGAGAAGGGGACAAACAAACAAAGAGAAATGTTATATACAAAGACAATTCTGAAGGCTTGTTAACATCAGAGAACCTAAACACATTTTATCTGTTGACAGACAGAGCCTGTGCTCTGTCTTGGATGCCAAGAGGAGAGGGAATTGCTGGCCTAGAATTATCTTTATCTTTAAAATATAGTTGACATCTATTTATTAAAAGGAAAAAAATAATAAAATTTGTATTATAGGATTCTGAGGGCATTAGGATTATTATTTTAGTCATTTTCAGATTTGATAAGGTAGATTCAAAGTTGCGAGCAGGCGTAGAGACTCTATGCAAGAGACAAAACCAATAATTAAATAATTGTAAATTGACCAAAAATTGCCTGGGAAGAAAAAAAATTCTCATTAACAAGATGAATATTCCAGCAAAGCTACAAAATGATTTGTTGTCGTTCGATGAACGAGAAAACCAAGCTTCTAATTCATAATACTATTACAGGCCAATAAATGAAATAAACATTGCAAAAGTGGCGACACTAGATATGAACAATAGACAAGAGATAATGGCCAAAGGTATAGGAAAAAGGCTAAATATAGAAATCAAATGACCAAACAGTCTTATCTCATAATAAGTTTTTGAGAGCACTCATTATTAAGTAGAGTAGGAAAAAACCTTCAAATTTAAATTCAAATATTCAAAATCCTAGTTCCATGTCCAAACATAGATCACTAAAATAACAACACCCCATCTCTATATTTTTTTCCATATGAAACCTTTGAATTCAAATTCAGGTTCCAGGTCCTAGATCACTAATATGAAAACCTTCAAATTCAAATTTAGGTTCCAGGTCTAAACATATATCACTAATATAGCAACACACCCCATGTCTAGATCTTCACCACCACATGACCAGAGAGTCACATCCAATATAATTGTTGTAAATATGAGAATAATCTAAATCCTTAAGCAAATGAAGTTTAATCATCCTCCTATGCATTTCTGACCAATAACCATACCTAAACCCAAATCTCTTCTCGACCCCACAAAAAACAGGACATAAAAATTTCAATTGAGGTGGCTACAAACTACAACAGTTGAGTAAAACTAGGATCATTTAATCATCTTCTCAACCCCAAAAAAAAATAGGACACAAAAATTTCAATTGAGGTGGCTACATACTGCAACATTTAAGTAAAACTGACATCATTTAATCATCTTCTCATCCCCAAAAATAAACAGGACACAAAAATCTCAATTGCGGTGGCTACAAATTGCAACAGGTAAGTAAAACTCGTATCATTTAATCATGTATATATAGAATTGTACATCAAGATAACCAAGGCATTAAGCCCAGCTATGGTAGCCCATCTTCGTGAACAAAATTTTCCTGTAAACTAATAGAGAAGGGGACAAACAAACAAACAGAAATGCTATATATAAAGACAATTCTGAAGGCTTGTTAACATCAGAGAACTTGAACACATTTTATTTGTTGACAGACAAAGCATGTGCTTTGTCCTTGATGCCAAGAGGAGAGGTAATTGCTGGCCTGGTCAATTGTTGGGTGAAGCCCTCCATCGAGGATGGCACGGGACGACGAAAATAACAGCGAAAACAAGGAATCTATTAGACATATCAAGAGGGTTTCCTCCGTTTGCTTGGGGTCATTGCTACGATGTTCCACTTTCCCTTTGTCTTTCTGCTCGAGGCAGGTTCTGGTTCAAAATTTCCCCAGCCTTAATACAATTTTATCATACCCATCGCGCTACTATTGATTTACTGGAGCGCACATTACTGTATTTGGGATTTTTTTCTTATGTTCTTGTAAAGATTTCAGAATGATGCAGCAAGACCCCACGGCAGCCCCCACGATTGATTCCCAGCAGCAACAACATCAAGAACAATTGATGATGATGCCCCTACCTCCAAAACTGGGTTTTGGCCCCAGCCACGCCAACCCCAACCCCAACCCCAACCCCAACCTCTACCTCAGGTTATGGTGCAGCAATCCCCGCAATAACAGAGCTCCGCCGGGGAGATCAGGACCCTATGGTTCGGTGGTTTGCAGCATTGGATGGATGAGAATTATCTGCACCGATGTTTAGCTTCTGCCTAGGACCTTCATTCCATTAAGATTGTTTGTAATACGCAGACTGGGCAATCAGAGGGTTATGGCTTCTTGGAGTTTGTGAGCCAGGCAGCGACCCAGATGGCTCTCCAAAATTACAATGGGATACAGATGCCTAGGGATGAACAATTTTACAGTTTAAATTGGGCAACGGATAGCGGTACAAAAAAGCGTTCGGAAGATTTTACTATATTCATGGGAGATTTGGCATCTGGTGACAGAGACGAGTTGCTACAAGAGACCTTTAAAGCTGTATACCAATCTGTGAAAGGGGAAAAGGTTATTACTGATAACATTACAGGCTGTTCAAAAGGATATGGGTTTGTAACATTTGGGGATGGGAATGAGCAGGTTCAGGCTATAAGAAAGATGAATGGAATGCTCTGTTCCTCTAGGCCTATGTGAATAAGTCCTGCCATAACAAAATAGACTACGAAAACAGCGAAAATAACAGCGAAAATTCACAAATTCACAAATACCATCATTGAAAGCCACAAACTCGCCAGACCACCTCCACACCTGCAACGACCTTTTCCACACCTGCAACGAGAAGAAAAGGCCATTAGACAACAGAAAACCAGCAAAAAAACCTGCACAAAACAACAAATTAAACAATTACCTCGAGCTCAGTAAAACTGCAACAGGCTCCTCCCCAAACAACAAAAACTGCGAATAAGACCACCACCAGAGAAACCATAAACAACCGACAGTTCAGAACAACCAAGAAATCCAGGCGGAAAACCACAAGAAAAGCAGAAGCGATGTTCCAACCACAAACCCTAAACCTCGAACAAACATTTGCGTCAGCCCCTGCATACCAGATGAAGCGCACAGGTCCACAAACCCTAAACCTCGAACAAACGCTTGCAACAACACCTGCATACCAGACGAAGTGCGCAGGTTTTGGGGCCGTCCTGCGCCATCTTCGGCAGGGTGCTTCGACCAACAATCGGCCCCGAGCAGAAAGGCAAAGGGAAAATGGAACATCGCAGCAATGACCCCAAACAAACGAAAGAAACGGCGCGGACACAAAGTTTTATGTGATGACATGATGCCCAACACGTGGAGCTCCACGGTGGACACGTTCGTACCGGATCCATGTTGACTGACACGTGGTTTTGCGACGTGGTAGGGAGGGCGCACAGGTAATTCAGAATATTTATCTGATGTGTTTAATTACTGTTGCTGATTTTGTTTAATATACTGGAATCTGTCGTGCTACGAATTGTTGAATGTATTGTTGAAGACTTGGCTACATTTATTCGGTTGTATTTCCTTTGGGCTATAATGACTTTTTGTTTGTTGTCTTTCGTCTATGGCAATGTTGATTTCTAACTACTATCAGCCGGTTTTTGATATTGTATTCCAGATCCAAGTTAAATTGGACTGATTGGTTATGATTTTTCTCTGTTTTCATCAACAATTGAGAACCTCTATATATGTATTTTTTCATTTGGAGTTGTCTAATGAGACAAAGGAATTGCCCGGGCGGTCAAAAGTGGCTGGAATTTGGGAAAAAAAATTTCAAAAAATCTTGTAGAGATAGTGCTTGAATTGTGTTTTTGATGGTGGAAATGAATTAAACACCATCAAAAATGTCTAGGACATCTAAAATTTTGAAGTTTAACAACTATAATTTGGATTTACAAAAATCTTTGCCGGATTTTTTCCAAATATATTCGGAATTTCCATAACTTTCTGAGCAATTCCTCAGTGTAGTTAAACTATGGCTTCTCGGCTTCTCATTTTACTTAATAGAAAGCAGTTTTTTGTGTATGAAAAAAAGGGCCAAAAATTAGGCCCCTCAACCAACCCTGCTTTTAGATGGCCGTACAAATTTTAAATGGTCTTTGATTTGACTAAGAGGTAGGTAGAATAGGGATGTTTGGCAGATTTTTAGTGCCAAGTTTAATTTTATCAATTAAAACTGCTAACGTTTCGAACCCGGAGACAGCCTTTGGTCGGCGGGCGTGGGGTTTGAAGAATTATTACGATGCCGAGACAAGGGAGAGAAAGGCTGGAAAACTAAAGGGAAGAAATATAGCAGATAAGATAAAATAATTATATTTATGTCTAAAAAATAAGTTCAACCACCCGTGAACTAATTAGTTTCTAATAAAAAATAAAAGATAAGATGTATGAAGTAACTCAAAGATATAATGTATGAAGTAAATCAATATCTGGTCTTAGCTAAGAAGATCACTCAACAAAATCTGTTGGCCCAATAAAGAGCAGATAGCAAGTGCAGATTGTCCATTAAATCATATCCTGAGATTCACATGCTTTTGAATGCTGGAGGACCTAGTATGTCTCCCAGGAACAAATCTGAGGAAGAAACTGCTACTGAGATCTAGTGTGGTAGAGTGAGGTCCCACTGATCCTCACTGATCTGGAGTCTGGATAAATATAAATATGAATATGAATCAAAACAAAAAGATATTAAAAAATAAAAAGGTAGAAAAACAAAAAAAACCAGAAAAAAAAAAAGGCAATTCAAATGTTTAGAAGAAAAAGCTAGTGCAAAGGCTCAGTGAAAGAAGACCCCAGCCAGATTTGCGAAACTGGAAAAAGAAGAAGGGATATAACAAAACAGAGAAAGTTGCAAAACATTCTGAGATTGATAAAAGAAGCCTAAGCAGCAGAAAGGTAACATATCTGTGTGTTTAATGTTGATGAGCACTATAAGCTCCGTTGACCAGTGGGCCTGTAAAAGTTGAGAATAGGAAATCACACTGTAAATGTAACTTTCACAGATACAGAAAAAAATAAGAAAAAAAATGCGAATATATATATATATACACCAAAAAAAATCGATAGTTCAATTGAAAGGCGTATTAAGGCAGTTTCATGGAGTAAATCTTCTTGTCTGTATTTTTGATATTTTAATTTCTGCGCATTTGATTTTATACACTCCAGAGCTATTCTCTCTGATGATCTGAGAACCTGTTAGCTCGTGGTTGTGTTGGTGGAGAAAGAAATATGCATGGGAGTGAAGTCCCGTTTGCATTAAACCAATGATTTTACGAACACGCCAAGTCGAACAAATGTGTGCTGTGAATTAGTCAATGTTTTATCCATAACCGACCCCGCTAAATGTATTTTCACTGTAACTGAAGTTTGCTATATCATATAATTTTGGATGTCTAACAAAGCAAAAGACAAGCGTTAATCACAATTTTCTTTAGTCAAAACCTCCATAGAACTATAAATAAAGCAACAGATCTTTACAATCTGTTTAATAGAAGCAATTTGCCGAAATATTCAATCCACTGAAAACAATGACCCTATCTTTTCTCTTATTTTTACAGCCATACCATGTATACTCATTGACAGGCCACAAAGCAGGATTCTTTCTTGAAAATTGACGGCCCTCTGGGGTACCAAGAGTTGTATTGAAACTTGCTGTCAGTTTATTTTCAATTCTTTTCGTTATTTGTCAATTTGAAAACCACTGAGCCCCACATTTCCTTGAGAAACTGAAAATGGCCCTCTCCGGTACTCACTTCTGCGTTATGTCACGTCATCTGAGCCAACATGACTGATTCTGGCAACAGAACAAAAATTTCCGAACAATGCACTGTATCAGTTACAGACATCTGAGCTAACTATGGATAGAATAGAGATGTTTCACTTGTAGTTGGTTTCAAGACTTAAGCTTCTCTGAGCGTCTATTAGCCATCACGTCAGTTCCTTACAGATCCTAAATATTCCAAGCTATAGCACATTTTGCACAATTATCTTTGGGGGCAAACCAGCTGAGAGGCAGGCTCCACCTCTATCATTGTGAGATTTTTTGCACAATAAAGAAAGATATAGGGGGTTTGGTACTGACCAATACACATAGCCAGGGTACAGAGCTAGCTATTAGAAGGATGTAAAGCCTTTTCAGAGAAATGTATATTGAGAAGTATTTTTAGATAGATTTAGTCCAGCATCCCACACTCGTGTTTCTCATGACTCAGAAGTTAGAACTAGTACTGTACCCTATATATTTAGATTAATGAGGAGACTTAGTCTTACAGATATGGCTTACAATGTTTCCGACATTTTGAGTCAAGACTTTCCTATGTTAAAAACAGATCTGGAAATTATGGCAAGTTGTCTCCAGTGCCCCACACTTTGAACTTTGATAGAATTCAATGGGTTCTTGTAGCTCACTCTTAAGAACTGGGAAAAATTGCTAACCAAGAATTTGTAATCTTGGGTTGACCTCCTGGGCATTATTATAGGAGATCGGTATTCTTCGACAGATCTATCCAGAAAATTGGCACTTCACGGAAAAGAGAGGGTCCTTATCATGGTTATCACTTCTATTTTATATCCAGGAGACAGATTCAAAGAGGCCTTTCGTTGAAGTGAACCAAGTTGGAAGGAGAATGAGGACCTATTTAAATTTTCAGATATAACAACCGCACTCTTTACAGGTGCAATAGAGTAATGTCTTCGGCGATTGCTAAACTTCACAAGAGACAGAAAGGCAGTGATCCAGAAGGAGAATGGCTCAAAAGGATTGATGGCTTATGGAGATACCCATGAGCATTCGTGTTCAGAGTAACTGGTTGGCTCATCCTTTATAAAGGGCTAGCCAACAAGCACATTTTATCTAGGGCGGGCCCTACCGATAGCAGAAAAGACATGAAACATATATTTTGGGATTGTGGTTTTGCAAGATCCTTATGAAAAAATTTCAACACATCTCCCCAGTTTTCCTTCTAAGTCACTGAAGGGTGGTTCTGTTAGGGGACCTCGCTTTGTAATCATTAGTTGCCCAACCTTTTTACTCGGTTCTCAGGAAAAAGATCCTTTCATTGCTAAGGTGAATAAGATGCAATCCACCTTTGACTGTAACAAATTTACAAACTGTAGGATTGTATTTCACAGAATTTTGGATGAACTGACAATACAAATCTCTCCTAATATCCATATTTCCTGGAAACTATATGAGAGATACTGATATGGGGCTGCCATATATGCTTGCCCTCCTGACCTATGTTGGCAGTGCGAGTAAGTTTCTTTATTGTACTTGATGTAGTTTCTTGTAATTTTGTATTACAAGAATCATGTTTCCACAAAGAAAAGGAGAAAAAATTGGAAACAAAATTAATGTAGTGTTCTATGGTACTTACATCTCTTGGATTGAATGATGTCTATTCTCCCATATACCAAGTATCACTAGCCATGATCGAAGTAACAGGACTCACCAATTACTCAGGAAGCTCACCAACTTCACTCATCTCGCTGGAATGCTGTGAAGCTTTTCCCAAACTTAGCATGACTTGGTGAAATTTAGTCAGACTCACTAGTCTGCTGATACTCACCAGACATAGTCAAGCTTGCTCAAGAATCAGTCAAACCTGCAGTGATTTTTTCTATTTGTAATTTCGATTCTCTTATGTAGTTTGTGCTTTGAGTTTATACTGCATAGGGGCAATTTAAGAATATGGCTATAATTTCAAAAAATGAGAACAGATAAAATACAAAATGAATATTACCAACTGTAACAAATTTACTAACTGTAAGATTGTATTTCACATCATGAAAATAGAAACTTTAATATAATACAATACACTTAAGATAGTTTCTTTCTTGAGATTTAATACACTACGAAGATAGAAAATTTTGTGGTAAAAGTAAGTTCATGTGCGATACATCACAAGAAGCGAGTTTCTTCAGAATACAAAAAAACTAGGGAGGGGGCTGGAGCTTATGTTCTAGAACAGTATGTCCTTTAATGTGAATTTGGTCACCAGGATTTTCAACGACATTGCTCATTTTATGCACTCAATCCACATTCTCTAATTTATGTGCTCTTCAATTGATCCCTAGATTACTGTACACTGCATTGCTCATTCTATGCACTCAATCCACATTCTCTGATTTATGTGCTCTTCAATTGATCCCTAGACTACTATACACTGCTTTCCATACTTTTTAATGTTAATTTTTAAGGTTTTGATTTTAAATATCCATATTCTCTGATTTATGTGCTCTTCAATTGATCCCTAGATTACTGTACATTGCTTTCCATACTTTTTAATGTTAATTTTTAAGGTTTTGATTTTAAATATCCCTGAGATAGTGGAAACTAACAAGTGAGTTAAGGGAGGCTGGATAAATAAATATATCCAAATTTTTATAATAATAAAATCAATTCTAAAATTACTCACGAGTTGAAGATGCAATGTTGGCTTGGAGTATGCGCTAACACTGCTTCTGCTTGGCTAAGTGCTCGTCTTCCTCGACATACGAACACGGGTTAATGACCCAAGACCTAGAGGCATCTGGCGGGAGTTAAAACCTGCCCCCTTATGGACGACCAATGGGTAATTACAGGTGGCAAAGTTTTCCTTGAATAACAGTGATGAGTCAACCTGCATTAGAAGATAGCAATCAATGATGGTTATCCCCACTGCTAGTTTGACAACCGAGTTATAATAGGTTTTCCCACTGTGCAAAAGAACAGTTGAAGATGTAATGTTCTATTAAAGCATTCCTTGTGTGAAGGTCACCAATTCAGAACCCTGTTGGTACAAAAAATCCAACCATATTACAGGTTGGTGTGCCCCATGCTGGGTATGATTCCTCAGTGATTTTGATGGCTGAGATGCCTCTGAGTTACAGTAACATAAATATATAAATAAAATTATACCCTGTAGTCTAGCGTACCACATTTAGTAGTAATAATTACAAATTGTCACAGTGCAATACATCACAAAGACA
>APFE030662394.1:0-115802 GCA_000404065.3 Pinus taeda
TCCATGTCATCATTCATCTGAGCCTATCATCATTCATAGGGTTGTCATTATCATGTCAGTGTCTAATGAGTCATTTTATACCTTATTCATGCTTCAGTTGTGCCCAGGCAAGGTCATTTCCCTCTCCTAGGGTTTTGAAGCCATTTTCTCTCGGATGGTCAAAAAAATATAAAAACTTGTATCCTGATGTTCATAAACCTTCCCCTATCCTTAAAGTACTTCACCAAATGCTTTCCATCCCTTAGATCCGCCAAATTCCTCATTTTCGCTCAAACCCTAGTTTCTAGCTACAACTTGGCAATTTTCTAGGTTGGGCCTGTGTTTTGTCCTTTTCGACCCCTTCCCCTCACTCAATCTCTGAGATTCCACTTTCCCCTGCTCCCTAACATCCCTCCCTACTCCCAAAAATTTCCCCAAGAATTTAGAAGCCACCTATCCCCTTCATCTCGCTTCATTTTGACAGAATTCCTTGTTTCACACATCGGAACAAGTCGCACTCAAATGATGCTTCAGAGCAATCAAAGATGAATTTTGGGAAACTTAGAGAGGTTTTTGTCCAAAACTTTCCAAAGAAGAAAAAACTCCTTCACTTTTTACACAGGTGTCATGGTTTGAGAGAAATGTCAAGAATACCGTTTCCTCAAGAGAATCAAAGACACCTCTGAAGTGACCTTGGGAAAATCAAGTTTTCTCCTATCTTGGTTGGCCAAATGATTTTATTGATGGGTAAAATGATAACTAGACAAATATAGCTTTCCAATGAGCTATCATGAGCTCCATTTGGGGTTGAGGAAGGCATTCAAAAGTTTACTGCAACAACACTCTTCTTTCAGGCAGCCTCATTTGGCACTTTTTGACTATTCTTGGGAGATTTGACTTTTGATAGGTCAAATAAACTCCAAATTGAAAAATTACACTTGGGTTGGAAAGTGTACTCAAATACCTTTCCAACGAGATATCCTGCGCCCGATTCTGACACCGGGAAGGCCTCCAAAAGCCTCATGAAATAGGGGTGCGACTAGTCAAGTTTGAGGTGCGACCAGTTGGGCAGGTGCGACTAGTCAGAGCTGCTCCCACAGTGCAATTTTTGAACTGGTGCGACCACTCAGAGAGGTGCGACCAGTCGATTTTGGGGTGCGACCATTCAGACTGTATTTGCCAGAAACTTGCCAAATCACTCCAATCGCCCTCCCAAACTGCTAAATCGACCAGGTAGGCTCTAAATTCACCTATAATGGCAAGTGATGATTGAATGATGATGTGTCTAATGGTTTTCGGTACATGTCATGTTTTCAGTTCTGTGAGAGGCTTGCTCACATTCTGCATCATAGCGAGTTGGCACGTTTCTTTGTTTTGCACCTTCATGATGGGCAGGTCACTCTTGCAGGGGTGAATTTTGTGCTATCTCGAGAGATGATTTCAGAGGCTACCGGGATACCGAATGTAGGAGAAGTGTGGCCCAAGCGCAAATTGTTGGACTTTATCTTTTTTGAGCCATATGTCAGGCCCTCATTTGTGAGCCACTTGTCAGGGGTCTTTCCTTCCAAATTCCTCCGGGCAGAGTATGCTTCGATCATGAAGCTTATCATGCAGTACTTTACATGTGAGGGAAGATTTTCAGAGGTCTCCTCTTGTCACATTCGCATGTTGATGCACTTTACTAGGGTGAGGATGATGAACATCCCTGTTTTCTTCTGCCAGGACATTCAGAAGATGTCATCCGTATTTCAGAGGCAAACCCCAGCCCAACAGCATAGGAGTCTGTACCATCATGGTCTCATTCAGCTTTTTGTTTCGCATCAGTTGAGGCAGCAGGGTATTTCATGGGCAGACTTCATTACCCATGAGGTCTTTACAACACCATCACGGTCACAGCCAGAGCTAGGGAGAGGTCAGCCAGAGCCACAGATCATTCATGAGGAGGGAGGTCCATCACGCCAGGCAGAGATTATGGTGCCGACACATGTTGTTTCCCCACTACGGTGTACATATCGGAGAGGTCATAGGACCTTGTTTGCAGCAGCTCGACGAGTATTTTCTCCACAGTAGGTGCAAGGGGTCTCGTAGTCATCATCAGAGCAGCGAGTGTTATCTCCACATCAGGTGGAAGGGGCCTCATTGCCGACAACAGCACAGGTAGCAGAGAGGGGCAAGCAGACCATGATTGAGGAGAGAGTGTCCGGTCCTCCGGTTATTGATCTCGATGCTCATTCTCCTAGCATAGAGCTCAAGGATATTATCCAAGAGAAAAGCGCCGAGATCCATTCGCTGCAGACAAAATTACTGATGGCAAAATGGGTAATCAAATATTTGGAGCAGCGAAACAAACAATTGGAGGATGAGAAAGAATTGGATGAGCTATGGCGAATTCGAAGTGACCGAGTCATCAACCGTAGGAGGCCCGGTGACTTGCTGCCCAAAGAGAGAGAATCCATTCTTATCCGAGTCAAAACACACTTAGAGGGGCTGTTGGCTAAGGCCAATCGGAACAACAAGTTGCTAAGAAACATGAAAAATCATTATTGGGCAAGAATGCATGTTTGCAAGGCGAAGATGAAAATTCTTCAAAGGAGGTTGACCAAGGCTCCCAAAGGAAGGAAGAAGACCAACCCGCTCAGTATCTTGGCCAAGGCCTCTCTCACTCACCACGGTACTCATTATCTTCCTCCCAGCAGCAAACCCAAGAGATTTTGATAATTTTGAGGCATTTTTGGCATTTTTGGGAATTTTACAGGTTTTGGCCACTCGAGTGGTTTCACCCCGTACGAGACCAGTCGTCGATATAGCTCAGAACGGGGAAAACTATACATGGTGGATTTTTTATGCAAAAGTACACTTGCCTATGGAAGGGTTTCAAATTTTGTGAAGATTTGGGCACCCAAAAGCTCAAAATACAGGCAAATTTTGACTTTCTGCCCCTTTTTTGAGTTGCAGAAAGCAGTCTTGGGAGATTTGATTTTTGAGGGGGCAAGTCAACTCCAAATTCAGAAATTTCAGTTGGGTTGGAAATTAGACTTCCCGAACTTTCCAACGAGCTATCTTGCACCTGATTTGGACTCCGGGAAGGCCCTCAAACAGAGCTGCCAAAAGGTGCGACCAGTCAAGCAAAATTTGCCAGTTTTTGACCAGTTCGGCCAGCTAAGCACAATTTTCACTTGGGTTGACCATTTGGGCATGTAATTGATGGATTCTTGAGTAAATTTCATGGCATTAGATACTTTTACTCTTTTTTATCTCTTCTAGAAGCTTCTTTGATGTAAATAGTGAATATTTAATGCATGGATAGGCTTCCTAACTTTTAGAGGCAAGTTGTTGAGCTGGCCTATTATCTAGTGACTGATTTAGGATTAGTTGTAACAGCTCCTAGGAAGTTGCGATCGACCCCTAGAGGTGGGGCAAGAGGTTAGACCTTCTATATTATGCTTTCTCTTTCTCATTTTCATGGTTGGAATCTTGAGGGAGAAGCTCTATTGTATATTCTACTTGTATCTTTGCAACTTGAGGAAAAGGAAGGCCAAGGTTTTGCAGACTTCATTGTGGATTCTTGTGGATTATTGTACTGATGGTGTGTTTCCTACTGTCATTGTAAGTGTGTTTATGTGTTACATCTCTTATTCTCTTTCTGCTAATTAAACAAAAGAAGTGATAAAGTTTGAATTCATGCATGCCATGCTCAGCTTTCAATTTTGTTTAATATTTTTGTTTTCCACTGTCTAGAGAGGATTCAAAGTCATTGTTTGCCCTCTTTAGCCTCTCTTCTTTTCTCCTTGATCATCCATCTCAGCTAAAGGCATCAGCACAAACTCCTACCTTGCCCCAAAGACCCACCTGCAAAAACTGAGCTCAATCCCCGCACCCTGAATTGCACTCCCTCCAATTGCCACCAAAAACCCCAAAAACTTTAAATCAACCCTCCTTATCAGTTTACTAGCCTAATATCAGTGTTTCTAATTGGTCAACTCATCCTATTGAAAAATCCACCGAGTTTGACCGGAGAGAGCCTTCTCCTGCCTCGTAGGGCTAGCTACGAGGCTGAATGGTTTGATGTTGCCTTGAGATTTGTGTCTATCTCAGCCTAGGTGAAATTTCAAGTGCTAATTCTTAGTCGGAGTCTGAAGATACGCCAGGTAGCCTTCGAACACGCTCTTGTTTTACATCAGCGTTAGTAGATAAATGCTGCTTCAGTCAATCTCCGTAAGATTGTGAACATAGCACTTCATTTGCATTTCACCCCAGTACATGTATCAAGTTCAGATCTGATTGTTGATACTGGACAACGATCAGACACTGACAAGGCTGAAATCATTCACTGGCGACTCCAATTCGATCCAGACGTTCCAGTGCACGTTGATCCATTCATGCAATGGAAGGGTATGTGGCAGACCCTGCCCTGTGTGAAGCTGTAGAAGGAATAAGAAAGGCGTTAGCAGCTACTAAATTGGATGAAGATGTTTACAGTGCCTGGCTTCAGTTGTTGAAATCTTCAAAGTCTTTCAAAATTAAATTGTGTGAGTTAATTGTTGAAAGAATTGAAGATGAGATTCAATGGTTAGATGAGAAAATCCAGTCATACAATTTCCAAGACCCTAAAAAGTTTTTGGAAATCTTTCCTCCATCGAAACAAGAAATCATAGATTTTCCTATAGAGGTTTACATTGACAGTGTGCAGCTGGAAGTATGTCTCGCAGAATTGGGGCAGCCAACAGAGTCTGTCTTCCGCGATCCAATGGAAACATATATGGATGTGTTTTTCAGTTTGATTGACAGACCAGACTGTCTTTTCCGTGATCAGGGTCAGTACGTACATGAAGGGCTACCAGCTACTACATCTGTGACCTCATGGCAGCATTTTCAAGCGGCATCATTCTTAGGTTTACTTGAATGGCTAATTTGGCATTTTAGTATTACCTGATCTATTGTTTGTACAGCAAAGTAGGGTAGCTTTGTAAATAAATAAGCAAGGGCAGCATCTTGTTTTAGTTTGCTTGAAGATTGTTTGAGTTCAGTTTCAGTTTGAAAATAAGTCAAGAGTTGTGTTGATGATGACTCCATTTCCCAATGGGTCGAAGCACTGGTCTGCTCTCCCAGAGGTCTGCGGTTCTTGGCACCTCCAAGGAGCTACCATCCCCATTGGAGCCAATGTTAGTGTCAGTCTTTCCAACCTTCCTACAGTGATCAAATATGCTCTTACAAAGTGATTTTGAAGTGTCAAGGTCAAATTTTGTCATTTCAGTGAGTCTTCAAGCAAAATTTGGTCACTAGGCATTAGGGCTAGGGTTTGCTTTTCACTCCTTCTAAAGTTGCCCAAATGTCAGTCTATGTCATCATTCAGCTGAGTCTATCATCATTCATAGGGTTTTCATTATCATGTCAGTGTCTAATGAGTCATTTTACACCTTGTTCATGCTTTAGTTGTGCCTTGGCAAGTTCATTTCCCTCTCCTAGGGTTTTGAAGCCAATTTCTCTTGGACGGACAAATCATTGGCAAAAATTGCTTCCTGATGTTCATACACATTCCCCTATCCTTAATGTACCTTATTAAGCACTTCCCAACACTCAGATTCCCCAAAATCCTCATTTTTGCACAAACCCTAGTTTCTTGCTACAACCTGGCAATTTTCTAGGTTGGGCCTGTGTTTTGCCCTTTTTGACCCTTTCCCCTCACTCATTCTCTGAGATTCCACTTTCCCCTACTTCCTAACACCCCTCCCTACTCCCAAAAATTTCCCCAAAAATTTAGAAGCCCCCTATCCCCTTCATTTCGCTCCATTTCGACAAAATTCCTTGTTTCACACATCGGGGCAAGTTTCACTCAAATGATGTTTCAGAGTATTCAAAGATGAATTTTGGAAAACTGAGTGAGGTTTTTGTCCATAACATCAAAGAAGAAATACCTCTTTCAATTTTTGTACAGGTGTCATGGTTTGAGAGAAATGTCAAGAATACCATTGCCTCAGGAGAATCAAAGACACCTCTGAAGTGACCTTGGGAAAATCAAGTTTTCTCCTAGCTTGGTTGGTCAAATGATTTTCTTGATGGGTAAAATGATAACTAGACACGAAGACCTTTCCAACAAGCCCACTTTTGCTCAATTCTGACACCAGGAAGGCCTTCAAATAGAGTTGCCAAAGTGCGAGACCTTTTGAGAGGCTGGCGCGACCTTCTGGGCGGTGCGAGACCTTTTGAGCGCCCCTCCACAGTGCAAACATATAACTGGCGCGACCTTCTGGGAAGTGCGAGACCTTTTGAGTAGCCTGCAAGACCCTTTGAGCTGTCTTGTGGCAGACTTCAAAACGATTGCCCAATCTTCCTTCAAGTCATCGAATTTGTCCCAGGTAGGCTCTTTACACATCATTTTTGTGGTTGGTGATGGAAGTAAGCTCTCATGCTATGATTTTAACCTCAAATCTTGCAAATGAATAGAATTATATGGCTGCAATGTTAATGAGCAAACTGTGCTAGGGTTTATGGTGTTTCAAGCTCTTTTTCCCTTTAATTGGTTTCCTTCCCTTCCCTTTTACCTATACTCATATGTACATTTCCCTTCCCCTTTCCCATCTCTAAATTACAAAAATGAAAACCCTACCCCTCTCCCAAAGCATCAAATTACAAAAAAAATGAAAAACCTAATTCCCCTCTACCATATGCATGTGTAAATAACAAAAATGTTGGTAAATATGTCAGCATGTGTTGTGCATGATTTCCCTATTTCCCTATTGAATATGTACATATGTTCCCATGTTCATTTCCATGCATGTTTTTCCATATGCAATAATCTTTGCAAATGATTTCCCATTTACAAATATGTGTCCCTATAAGCATGATCATTTGCTAAATCTCCCTTGAAATTCCCTGTTATTTTCATATTTTTCCATTCCTTATTAAGAAATTCCCTCCCCCAACATTCCCCTCATGTTTTTCCCCTTGAAACAACATAAAGTTCAACATTTTTGCAGGCCGAGACAGCAGTTCCATTTGTCTTTCAGTTTGTCCACTTTGCTCCAAAAACCATGTCAGAAGCCGAGACTTATGAGCAAAGTGATGACCATTCATCATCTACAGAGGTTGAGGTACAAAGGAGAAAAATCACTATCACTATTGGGCGAGGACGCAGGTATGCAAGGCAAAAATGAAAGTGTTTCAAAGGCGGTAGTCTGAGGCTCTTAGGCGGAAGAAAAGGACCAATCCACTCCGTATCTTGGCGGAGTCATCCCTCAAATATCATGGCACTCACTAGCATCAGCTACAGCACAAATCCCAAGAATTTCTGAGAATTTTGGGTAATTTTGGAATTTTTTGGAAATTTACAGGTTTTGGCTTCTCAAAGGGTCTCGCCCCCGGCAAGACCTTTTGTCATCGTAGCTCCATTCGGCAAAAACTCAGCATTTTTGGATTTGGCATGAAAAGTTACACTTTCTCATCCATTAGTAAGAAATTTCATCGAGTTCTGGGCCTCCAAAAGGTCAAAATGCATGCAAAATTTGACTTTCTGCCCCTTTTTTGAGTTGCAGAAACCAGTTTTGGGAGAATTAAGTTTTGACAGGGAAAATGACCTCCAAATTCAAAAATTCTAGTTGGGTTGGAAAGTAGACTCACAAAACTTTCCAACGAGCTATCCTGCACCCAATTCTGATAACGGGAAGGCCTCCAAATAGAGCTGCAAAAGTGTGAGACCTTTTGAGAAAAGGTGCGCAACCTTTTGAGGAAATGTTGCCAGATTTGACCAATTCAACCCAGAAATTCCAGTTTTGACTTTTTTCGACTTTCTGAGGTTAATGGTGATCTTAATGGATGTAATTGTGATACTTTTTGGATACTTTTACTCTTGTTTAACTCTTCTAGAAGATTCATTCATGAAAAGGGTAAAAATTAAATGAATGAATTGGTTTCCAAGTTTATAGAGGCAAGTTGTTTTGACTGCCTATTTTGTAGTGCTTAGTTTAGAAGTTGTTCAAACTACTCCTAGAAGGATAAGCTCGACCCCTAGAGGCAAGGGAAGAGGTTGGCTTGCCTATATTATGTATTTTCTTAATCATTTTCAGGGGTTGGAAGTTGGACTCTTGAGGGAGAAGCTCCTATTGTATATTTTACTTGTATCTCTGCAATTTGAGGAAAAGGAAGACCAGGGTTTTTGCAGACATCATTGGGATTCTTGTGGACTCTTGTGTTGATGGTGTGTTTCTCTTATTGTAATTGTAAGTGTGTTTATGTGTTCCATCTCTTTCTTTACTGCAGCTTATTAAACAAATGAAGTGATAAAGTTTGAATTCATGCTTTGCCATGCTCAGCTTTCAAATTTGTTTAATGTTTATGTTTTCCACTGTCTAGAGAGGATTCAAAGTCATTGTTTGCCCTCTTTAGCATTCTCTTTTTTCTTCCTTGATCATCATCTCACTAAAGGATCAGCACAAACTCCTACCTTGCCCCAAAGAACCACCTGCAAAACCTGAGCTCAATCCCCGCACCCTGAATTGCACTCCCTCCAATTGCCACCAAAAACCCCAAAAACTTTAAATCAACCCCCCTTATCAGTTTACTAGCCTAAAATCAGTGTTTCTAATTGGTCAACTCATCCTATTGAAAAATCCACCGAGTTTGACCAGAGAGAGCCTTCTCCTGCCTCGTAGGGCTAGCTACGAGGCTGAATGGTTTGATGTAGCCTTGAGATTTGTGTCTATCTCAGCCTAGGTGAAATTTCAAGTGCTAACAGAAGCCACCTAGGAAATTACAGAAGTGGAAGCCCTAGAAAGAGTGGTGATAGTTGTTGATATCCCTAAATCACCGCGCACGCCGAGACCTAAGAAGGATAATCAGGCCATGATACCAGTGCACATCTCACCTAGAAATCCACCGAGGGCCAAGCTCATAATGGAAGAAAAGGGGAAGGCCATTAACTTTGAGGCCAATGAGGAGGAAGAGTTTGAAGACATCCTAGTAGAGGAGGAGGATGTAGAGATGGAAGTTGAAAACCAGGGTGCGAACCCTCTCACTAGGTTGCCTGCATATGTTCCTCTACAAAAGGGTAAAGCAAACATGCCCAAGGATATAAATGAGAGAAAGAGCTCTCTGAAAACTCCGCTGCTCCCAGATGATATTATATTTGAAGGAGTGCACTTGGGATGGGTTCCTGTATTGAAATTTGAATATTGGGACCTCGCGGACAACGAGAAGTTCCCGCATCTCATGACCACGTAGCTAATGCGCTTGAAGAAAGATGCGCTAGATGGAATAATAGAGTTGGAGCCATGCAAATGGCTCAAAGGTGTTGAGAAAGAAGGGTTGTTAAACCTGCTCTTAGTGTCGTATTACCATCGCATCCCAGTGACCATTTTTGTCATTAGGCAGTTGTTCTGCTTGGCACATGATGGGTGCTTGTGGCTGGAGGAGCCCATCCCAATCACACGCCATTTGATTTATAGGATTATCTGGCTCCCTTACGCAGGGGAGGAACCAACAAACATTTTAGAAGGAAAGAGTGACAATTTGGCCATTGTGGAGGCCATGAAAAAGAAGTTTACATTGGAAAAGAAGAAGCAAGGGTACACTGTTTCCAGCGTCAACAATCCTACTATCAAGGTCACAACACAGATATTGGCAGGAAAGGTGATGTGAAAGTATCACATGGATGGGGTGCCCATGCCAGTGGTTGCACTAGCAGTGCAATGCACAGAAGGGGTCTAGTTTAACTGGGCAAACTATCTATGAGGTGAGCTTCTTGAGAACTATTGTGAGGCACAAGAGCAGGGTAAAACATTCCATTATGCATGCCTCTTATTGTCAGTAATACTGGTGGCTTGGGAGTTTCCTGAAGATAGCCAGTTCTCGTTGATTGCACAGGACCTTCTAGAGGCAGCGAAGTACGCTTCGCTATGGGCAACCAAGGATGCACAAAGGATAAGGGAGAGCAAGATCTTTTGGGCACTCATGGAGATGAACATCAGGATGGGGATTAATCGTAAGCTACAGTTATCACCCATTGTCTACAATAGTTTGCAGAGCTTCACGGAGTTCAAAGAATACTTCCACCATGTCTTCATCAGGGCGCGGAAGGACGACACGAAGACGTGGCATCAGTTACCCTACTTGGCAACCAATGATGTCATATTTTTGGTCCTTGAGTCTTGGCCACCAGAGTGGTGTGCTCCAACTAGCTCCGTGGTGGAAGAAGAGAAGTCTACCGCGTAGCAGAAGAAAGAAGAGATGAAACTGTGAATGGCACAGATGGTGGAAAAGAGCAGGAAGGAAGAAGTAGCGGCTAAGGCCCAAGCAGCACGCTATGCTACAAAGTTAGCCGAGGAGAAATAGAATACAGCAGAAGAAGAGAGCAAAGGATAGAAGTCGTCTTCATCCAAGCAAGAGACCAATACAAAACAAGGTGGTGTGGACCCATAGACAATGTCCACCCACCTAAAACACCCGCACCTAATAGAGTAGGTAGTGCCACACAAGAAGACAAAGGCCTCCAAAACTTTGTTCAACCCAATCATCGTCATTGAGAGGGATCTACATGATATCAGTGAAATGGCGTGGGATGTCACCACGGAGGCCCTCCAGCAGTTTCAGGAGCAACACCAGATGGTATTGGGGGCTCTCCAGATGCAAATACAAGAGTTGCATGTGCGCACTCCGCAGGCTGTCACAGTTTCAACCAACATCTTAGTTAGTACATCGGTGGCCGAGGAAATGATACGGGCCAGGATGACCAACACAATAGTGCTGCCAGATGGACCACTCATTACAGAAAATGAGGCCAACAGGCCTATGGTTAGCAGCTTGAAAAGGATCAGGTTAAACATGGTTGCGCTCCCTTGAGAGAAACTCTATATTTTGTAAGATGGAGTCACTGTAGAACTACGGGCCAGGGAGAGTCACGTGATACAGGAAATAAGCGAGCAACATATCAACATTAAGTAGTTGATCTTGTAGTGCAATGAGGCTATGGAGCAGAACAGACAGATAGCACAGGTGGTGGAGGAATCCTGCGAGATGGTCCTAGAGTTGGCCATCCAAGCAGAGGAACTAGTGGAGGTGTGCGTCCGAAAGTTAGTAGCAGGGGTGCGCGATGAGATGAACCTTCAGATAGCAGAACTGCAGTTGAAGGTGAAACCCTCAACTCTGTTGATGGTTAAGGAACAACACACCACCATGATCACAACAACAATGGTGGCGATCGATAGTGCAGTGATAGACTGCACGAAGTTGTTCAAGAAAACGTTTGAGGTCCTCACCACCTTATAGGAGGACCTGAACATAGAGCGCCTAGAAACATAGGTGCGTGAGTTGCAGTAGAAGTACAACGAGGTCAAAGCAACCACACAGATGTTTTCCCTTATGCAGAGGCTTGCAAGGATGCAATAGGAAAAGGCATTCAAGGAACATGTGGATGTCGCTTGGCATGAAGAGGCAGTTTTGAAATTGTGCCTATAGCCATGGATCGATGAGGCTTATCCCATTATAGCCTCTATTGAAGCAAAGCTCATACAACTACAAGAAAATCAGGAAATGATTTAGGGCAACAATTCAACGACAGCAGTCACCGAACAGTGAGTTGAGGAAGTTCAACAGGTAGCCACTCAGTACACTTTTGAACTTGTAACGATCTAATCAGAGTTGGGAGGTCTTCACGCAAATATATCCTCACCTACAAAGTGACTCGAGGGTGATTCATGATGTTTGTGTTGGGGTCTTGTTGGGCACGAGATCCCCCAAGGGAAGTTTTGAGGCTTAGAGCCCAGATTTTGGTCAATTTTGTAATTCCAATGTAAAGACTAAGCATTTTGTGGTCACGGAGCAGGTAGTTTGTTAAAGAGTCATAGGGTTCTGCCCTTATTTTGTTATTGTAATGTCAGTTGTAGAAGATCTACTCATGGTCTGCGGACCATAGGATTGTATAAATAGAGTGAGGCTCTAAGTAGCTAAGCTAAGAGAATCGAATAGAATCAAAGATGAAGAACCGATGATGTATGCGAGATAGACTTGAAGTGTAAAGTCTAGTTTTGGGACGCAAAGTAGGAAGAGGCTCTGCAGCTGAGTGCGCAGAGGCTTAGTAGTTCGTAGCTGAGTGCGTGGACCCCTGAAAATGAGTGCATAGGGTGAGTCGAATCTGTAAATAGTTGTAAGTATTAATAAAGAGAAGTTTCTACCATTTCTGTGTATTTATTTCTTGTTTATGCATCTGTTATCTTGGGTATAAATTTCACTTCTAATGATTATATGATGCATGAATGTGTATAATTGTATTGATTAAGTGAATGCAAGTAGGAAGATTTTTTTATGTGAAAATAATTAAGACATGTCACTAAGATAAGTAAGATACTTAGTCTAGTTTGGGAAATAACACAGTTCGTTGCTATAGTAGCATAAAAGGACTTAAGCCCTTAGATAGGTCAGCGCGAAAGTCGATTATAACAAATCAAGAAGGTACTAAAGGGTAGAATAGTGTGCGAAGTGACTTGCACAAAGGCAAGGCTATTTGGACTAAACTAACATCACAAACATCTCAAGGGTGCGGAAACTTGGTTCCAGCATCACCCCATACTGCTTTGGGTGAGACTTCATTCTACGCTCCTGGGCTGATGGCCAAGGGGCTAGTAGTGTAGGGATTTGTTTGGCTAAATAAATCTGAACCTGGTTTAGGCCCCCATAAGCCAGCATAAATCATGACAAAAGGACACGTTGCGGTAGGGAAACTAATTTTTGGACCCCCCCTCGCCATTAAAGAGAATCACAATGGGGGGGTCTAAAAAGGATTCAGAGCTATCGGATTAAAGAAGGCTCATGATCGGGGGAGGTGAACTATGTGGTGTTTAGCGCCGACAGTCCCACATCATATCTTAGGTCAATATCGTTTTAAAATAAAATCCAAACTTTGGACAAATGACCAAATTTAGCCATTTACATAATAAATCAACATTTTTGCTAAACTAATGTAGCTTAACCATTTAGGGTGCATTTGAAAGTGCAAACCTTGTTTTATTTTACCATTTTTAAAGGACCAAAATTATCTATTCACACTACTAAACTAATCTAACAACTACATTAATCGAGATTAAACTCTTGGATTAATTTATTCACCTATTCTACCTATCTAATCTTAGCCAATATTACATTGTTTGGCTAAGTTATTCACTTGAATATAATTGACATAAATTGAAGTTTTCTTGAACATGATTAAACTATATGTTCAAACAAAGACGTATTGTGGCATTTTATACAAGTTGCACACAATTTCATGAATTTATTCTCTACAAAACTATTGGACTATTAGTGGAATTTCAACTGGCATCACTTTCACATTGATTCATTTTTTTGTGGGTTTATTTTATCATTTTTTTCTTTTTTTTCTTTTTTTCTATTTATACCCTCTTTTCATTTTTTATTTTCATTTTTCTATTTTTTTTTTGGAAATCATTTGCAGTATGAAATATTATTTACAATTTGAAATACTGAAAGAAATCATTCAGTCATCATTTGATCCTATAAATTATAGGACCCAAACATATACCAAATTTTGGAGGGTGTTTGTTGCAATGACAATACCCTCATCGTCTTCTTGGGTGTTTGACTGACTCATAATAAAATAATATTTTAGGATAAAATGTCTATGCTTAAGAAAATAACAACTAAAGCTTTGGGAATTGTCGACCATTTCCCACAAGAAAATGGCATTGCACCTACCAGACTTATTGTTAATGAGTCCCTCCATCCCTCAAAGTCATGGAATTTTTCCAATGGTGCATCTAGTAAATCAACCACCATGAATGATGGTGTATACATCCTCTATATAATACACACTCCTTTCATGCTAAAATGGGATTTTTCCTGGGCATGAAAAATGAGGCTAAGTTGCTAGCTTGTAAAAAAATAATGGTCTTTGCAAAGGAAAAAGGGTGCACTCAACTTCAAATTTATGATGACTCTATGCTTGTAGTAAAATGGTTAAATAATATTCACGTATGTAGGAATCTCATCTTAAGGCCTATCCTTGAATACTTATGGAATCTTAAAGACTCATTCTCCTTCTTTTGTCTATTCACATATATATAGGGAGTGGAATGGTTTGGTAGACACACTTTCCAAAGAAGGAATATACATGGACCAAGATTAGTGGCATATGTTGTAATGATTTATTCTCAAAGATGTATGAAAATAACCCACTTAAGATTGTGGATGAAAAAAAATCTCAACAATATAAATGACTGCTAAACATTGTAGATTTGCAGCAACTGATAGAAACAAAACCTGCCAAAGCCCGGATCTATGCCACAATCATAGATAAACAACAAAAAGAAAGAGTAATAACTCCAATCATCCAATGGAGACCAGATATGTAAAGAATAATTTTATTATAACACCTGTGAAGAGAAAAGATAAATGTTACCAGTCCCGTTCTATGGGATGGGTTCTTCTTTATCCTCAAATGTCTCCAGCTTGTGTAGAGTCTCTCTCCTCTAAAATGTGTAAACCCAACAAAAATATGGTGTGCGACAATGAAAATAATCAGAGTTACAACAGTGAGTGGAACAATGAAAATAATCAAAAGTGAATAATGAATGGAAAATCCTTCTATTTTTAACAAAATATTGAGTTATCTTTGAATAATGAGCAATAATAAAATATTATTGATCCCAGCCTTGGAATAACCACTCTAAATATTTTATTATATTTGCTTAGGAAAGAAAAAGTATTTAAACTTTTATTTATAGGTAATAAATAAATAAATGATTTATTTATCATCTCAAGGAATTAGTTAAGGACTAATAAACAAATAAGGATTTATTTAATTATTCCTAAGGGATTTAGTTGAATTTGACAAACAATAATAATTATTTAGTGATTAATTAATTATTCTTGGAGAAAAATAAGATAATTAATGATTTATCTGTTTATTTTTCATGGTTGGATAAAATATGACAAGGAATAATAATAAAACAATGGTTTAATTAATTATTCTTAGAAGACAATAAAATAAATAATGATTTATTTAATTATTCTTCATGGGTTTAACTATAAATTACTTAGCAAGGTGGTTTATTAAGTAATTTTTCATAGTGAAAACAATTTTACTATGGTAAATTGGCTTTACATGGTGTACTTCGATCCATCTAGTAAATCAGGTTAGATGATAATCTTTTTGGTAATAACAGATTGCCCCCCAACATACGAGTATTAGGAGAAAAACATATGATCGAAGTACATTGTAAAGACACAATCACTAGACAACACAAGGGAGTCAGAGAGAGAGAGAGACCAATGAAGCTGAATTGAAAGAGGATAGGGACAGAGGGGGCAAGACTAATGCAATTATCCTTATATATTATGGTACCAGACCTCAATGAGTTGGCGGAGGCATACCCATACCCACCAAGATAACTTAGTACAAAAATAATGGTTTGCCTAAAAATATAAAACCGAGAAATGAAGCACATGTTGAATGGTACATGACATGCTGGCATTATAGAGCAAAACAATAATACAATGTGTCCCATATACATAATGCACCTGGAAAAACATGAGCCAGGATTGAATACACTAATATCTAAGTAAATGAGATACAAAGCCCCCTCCCTCAAAAAAATGGGTAGGAGGAAGGGTAGAACAATTGGAGAAGCGTTGTTGAACAAGGAAGGGCTTTACAAAACTGAATGGATCATCTGGAGGAGACGTGCATGCTATGAACACTGTGATCGGCAGGAACCAAACCCATCAACTATGTAGAACTACATCTCAGGTTGTAGCATAGTAGGTATGCATCCGGGCATGTGGGGGGCTACCTGAACGGCCATCCCCTCATGAGGTTTAAAGCAACTCACACACACCCGGGAATCACTAGTACAATCTGTTCATCATTGGACTATCAAGTGTATGAATCATGAACATGAAATGACCAAGTCAAAGGGAAATAATAATACCCTCTGGTCGATCTGAGGCGTCGAAGAAAAATGGAAGCTGGAACCAAGATATGCTACTCTCTAAGTTGTTCTTCTCGAATAAATGAGCTGATGTCGACAGAATAAGGCTTGCAATAGATGAGGCAATGAGGATCATCAACTAAGGCACGAGGCTAAATATTAATGTGACTAATGGACTAAAACTAGGGATAATGGGGCAAAATGGGACTGAGTGACAAACAGATGACTACTCGTGCCAGGGCATAAAGTGCATGGGTGACTTGACAGCAACTGACTCGACTTTGGAGGGGATGGGGACAGTAAGAATGGAGGCCAAAATGGGAAACATAGGATGAACGGTATGAAAATATGGATGGAATACTATGACATGATATGATGGGACATGAAATAGACTCCTAGAATGCAAGGGTGACTCATCGCAGATGCTATAAACAAGCATGACTCGATGATGTTGCCACACAGACTAGCCCTGATGGAGACAATGAAAACATGAGAAAAGGATGATTACTCATGATGAAAGTCAGCATATGATATGACCAATATTAAGAGGAGGTGGACCTCAAAGTAAAAGTGTCCCTTTATGACAAAATTTGATTTTGAGAGGTGATGAAGTAACCTTCCTTGAAAAATGGCTTCTTGGTGAAGTGTCAAATCATCAAAAAATAAGCAAGACCCATTATATATCTCAGTGAGATATTTCCAATGGTACTGGTGGTTCTTCAAGCTGAGCTCTGACCTAGTCACAATGGGCGATAGAAAAATTGTGGATTTTCCTATGAAAGGACGTTTCCTTCCAATTTCGATTCATTTTCTAAGTGAGCTGTGGTGAATTTGGAGAGGATAAAAAGGCCCTAAATCTTGTGAAGATCGTAGTAGACAAATCGATCATCAAAATCAACATCTACAACTTTCAAGAAAGTGGCCTTACTTGCCTAAAGATGGCCTTAATGCTTCTTGGAACGATGGTTTCTGGTGAAGAATGAAGGGAAGAGTAAAACAAGAATGAACGACTAAAGGAGGTCTAGAATCATCCTTGTGCATTAAGTCAAACATGGGGATTGCGTGGACATAGAGTAGAATATTTGAAGATGTGGTATCAAACATCTACGATATGCGATGGGCATATGACTCATTGTAGAGGCTGGTAGGACAAAATATCCAATGAATGGGATGATAATCGACCATACCTAGATCTAGTGGGATCTAGGCCAAGACTTAATTGAGAAGATGGCCCGGGGAAAAGCATCATGCCCCCAAGCATGGGATGTTGATATGGTATGCAAAGGTGGGAATGATGCCCCCTAGCAGGAGGAGTTTATGGACCACCATTGTGTTCCGAGTGCTTGAAAAAGGATTCAAACATCTCAATCCAACTTGGCACGAGATCCTCCAAAGGAGATGTAGGGGCCTATGTTCCCCCCAGTATGTTATGGGCATATTGGATGTATTTAGAGCTAGGGGATCCAAACAATTTTATGATACATAATATCATTATGCATTTTATATGATGATGATGGTTCACCATTTCCTTTGTTTATGGTTTTCTTCTTTGGTATACATGTGATAAATGCCAATATAGAATGTTGTTTGCAATGGTATCTACATAGTGATTTTGGGCTCTAGGCATGTGACTGAAAGTAATGGTTTCAAATTCACGTACCAATAGCTTCACTCATAGATATTTTCTAAATAGGACTTGGTTATGGACATGATACACACCATTCAATTGCATGACAAGTAGCAAGGAATCTAAACAAACATGAAGATGAAGGATGTGATGAGCAAGGGCATCGACTAACAAACCTATCACTGCATCATATTTGACCTGACTATTGGTGGTAGATCCAATGCACATGTCGTTTGAAAGGACTAACATATGCAAGGGGGTAAAAATGACCCAGCCTGCAGAGGCTAGGTTCTGGGAAAAGCGACTTGCACCATTGGTGTTACATAGTAATTTGTCACCGACCTTGCATTCCCTGATCCCGAACACTACCAGTTTGTGTTATTGACATCTGCCTTGTGTCATGTTGCAAATTATGTGTCAATGTCTTCCTTGTCATCTCAAGAAGAATACCTCAATTCATTACTCCTGGAGCAGACCCTTTTTTTACCTATGTTTTTGGGTCGTCGCAGGTCAAAAGTTGCTCCAGTCATGAAGATGGCCAAGATTGAACTAGCCCTGGCGATGTCGTCACTCTGTCTCTGTGTTACACTCATGACAAGCTACTTTTGGTGAGTTTTTTAAACAAACCGTTGAAGCTTCGAAGTGTAATAGCTTCATGGGTGGTCCTAGGGTTGGTTGTTGGATCAGATGAGCTTGCCTCTCTCCTTTGGGATGGTTGTTCCACCTTTTGTTAAACCGCTCAAAGGGATAAGCACTTTGTCCCATCTCTTATGGAAGCTCCTCATCCTATAAATACCTCCTCCATGGCTGAGATAAGCTAGCTTCAGAGTTCAAGAGTTCAATAGTAAAAATAGAGAGTTTTGATAGACTGTGGAAGTAGCCTCTTATGTAACTTAGCTTGGGATATTTTTGAGTGGAGTTGGCTTGATTGTAAGAGTGTTCTAGCATCAACCTTTTCGGTAGGAAAGAGAGTTATTCATCCTTTTGGAAGACAGTTCATGAGTGAATTCTTGTGGAGACATGCTAATGGGACCCTTCAAGGAAACTTACGATGTCAAGGCTTGGTTGTAATTTTAATTTAGTTTACATTAATAAAAATCAATAGTTTATTTCCTATATATTATGTAAAATTGCATATTGATAGCTTGAAGTTCCTTGACCCTTTAAGTAGATCGTTTTTGTTGTATTCTATTATGTTCGTTGTTGTTCTCTGTATGTTGTTTTCAGGTACAGAAGTGACTAGAAGAACAAGAGCTGGAGAAACATGATGAGAGCTTCATCAAATGAGGATCTGAAGGTAGGCCTTCATGACATCAACTTTCTAAGGAAATTTGCTTTGGTATTGTCTTTGCTGTGACTAGACCCACTCTAGGGCTAGAGGGGTTTCCTCTATCTGCAGAGGAAACTTGCTTGCATCACAATTTGGTGACTTCGTTGGGGACCTTTGTGTTTTGTCTCTTGATTTTATTTTGTTTTTCTTATTTATTTTCTCTATTACTTTTGGGATGAATTCTTCATGTTATGGGTTGTTTGACTACTCCTACTAGTCTTCCCTCTGTCATAAGTGATAGGTCTAGCCTTCCCTCCATTGGATTTTGAATTTTTTTCCTTTAATTTAGGGTTGTCACAGTTTATTTTATGACAGTAATGAAGATAGTCATGCCTGCGCTATCTAATTAGTTGCACTTTCTACTATTTGGCGCGATTAAATCACCACACAGTCGCGAAGAGATCTGAAATCAGCTTGGCACTGTTAACTGGTGTACTTTTGTGACGACATCACAAAGTGGCTAGTTAGGGAGGTGCAATGTTTCATTGTTGGCGTAGGTTGTCAGTTTTACGCTTGCGAAGATTCCTATAGGTTTCAATTTTGAAGTTTTTTTTGCTAATTGGCGGCCAGTGTGTCTTATCCTTTTGAGCTTGTCTTCTACCTATTTATTGAGTGTCAAATTGTTGATTGCTAGAATATTTGACTCTGGGTTTCATTCCCTTGGAAATTTTCCTTTTGAATTGTGTGATCTGTTTACCTTAGGGTTTTCTTGAAACTTTAGCTTTTCTTGGGTTACTTATTCGTTTGGACTTTTGAGCTGTGTTTGGAATGATCCCTTTCTTTGTTTGAGGCATTTCCTTATTGGCCATTCTTTCATATTCTTGATTGGTACATGACGTTTGGTTATCAATCTTGCAAGCCTTGTTTGTTTGGTTTCCTTCCATCACTTGGCATAGATCACATTGCTTCCTGGTTAGTGAGAAAGCTTTCCAGTTTTTGAAAAAAGAAACATATTCTTGGTTTTGAGTCTTTGATTCATTTTAGAGTAGAATGTTTCTCTTTACTTATTGAATGATTTCATTCGAAAAGGGCTTAAAACTAGCATTGTTTTGAGTTTTGCATTTGGTTGCTTATCATTTATTTGAAAAATCAAAATATCTCATTCATTTTGCATTAGGAAATGAGAACACTCTTTTGCATTAGTAAATTCTTGACATTTAGAAGTTGAAAAGCGAAGTATGTGTTTTTCATTTTATTCATTAGATTGATTGCAAGTTAGTGAAATATATAAGCATTTCTCTTTCCTCTTGATTGGTTTGCTTGTGAAATAACAAAACATACCATTCTTTCATTTGCTCGCTCGTCACTTTGATTTCTTTGAAATGAACCTCTCACTTTTCTTTAGTTAGTTGTTCATTGAAAAGGAATGGTTTCTTTACTCATTTGGTTGCATTCTAGAAGCTTTTGAAGATACATTCGGTATGGCCTTGAAACAAAAATTTAATTCAAGATTAACTACTAAAATTTATTGAATTAATCTAAAAATGCATTGGAACTTAACACTCACATATCTATAGGTCTAGGCTAGAGATGTGTTTTGACTTCATTAAACCTAGTGGTTGTTGTTTTCACTAAGGTTGGGTGATTCCTCCTTTTGTGATTCTATAAGTACTAATACGGACTTGTGCTCATTGTACCTTTGCGTATATGATGGGTGATCCCACTAGGTTACAATCATGTTATCCATAGGAAGCCGAGTTTGTCACCTTATGTGTCGTAATGCACCAAAAACAACATTAAGGAAGATTAGCTACCATACGGGAAGTCCTTGGTAATTTCTCTTTCATTTTACTACCAAGGTGTATATGCAGTTTTATGATTTGTCTAATAAACCTTTTGCCTAGAATTCTAGAGCAGTCACTTTCATTCCTTTCCGACTCTTCAAAAATAAAAGGATCATCTAAGCACTTGTACTTTCAGGCTCATTAAACTTCGAAGGAAACTAGAGTCATCTTTTGCCCTTTTTCTCGACTCTCTAAATATGAAAATGCAAAGTTTCATTTTGGTGTCATAAAATTTATTTGCCCATGATGACATCCTACCTATTAATTTTGGCCACATCGTGAGTAATATCCTTGAAAAGAATTTAAAGCCCTCTTAATTAAATCTTCTCCCCTAGTCTTTTGAGTTTAGGCCATCCTGGCGGACTCAGCTGTTCCGTCGTCTTTACCAAGTGACGGAGAGCCCTCTTCCCTCGTCTCTTCTGAGGTATCATCTGTTAGTGGAACTCTTGCTATTGTTCCAAGTGTTCAACCTCTTGCCTCTCAAGATCCGAGTGAGAAACCTTTTGATATCAATTGGACTCCTCCCAATGTTTGGGGATTTTTAGATGAGGATCTTCCTTCTACTCCCCCTGGCACTTCGATTCCTATGGCCTATTCCAACATGGGTGAGTCGAGTCCTATTAGTAGTCAAGAGAGACTTGTGTCGATAGGTGAATATCAGTTTCCTCGGAAGGTTTCTGTTTCCACACCTCTCAAGATGTTTCATTAGTGCTTCGCTATCACGCTTTGGCTAACATACTTGGTGCTACATCTCTACACTAGAGCTTTGTATGGTCTTATAAAGTGGTTCCAAATTTAGGGCCGTTCGTGTCTACTTAGTTGGCCACGAATTGCATTCCTCGGATGCAGGTTACATTTGTTCCATATGTTCCATCGATGCCCACCGTTTGTGTGGCATCTTCGGTTCCTCTTGTTAGTGCATTTACCACATCCTTGGTGGTCACTGCTATTACTGGGATATCTTCTGGACCCGTTGGTAGTGGTCCTTCACCTCTGGCATTCTGATTCAGTCAACCTATGGGTAATGTACCTATCTCCTTGAATCCCATTTCGGGGGGATTGTCGTATGATCAATATCTGTTTTCTCTTCAAAATCTGACTTATAACCCTCTAGGTTTTCAGCAGATGTCCATTCCGCATAACTCTCCACACTATTACGATCGCCATGGAGCTCATATTTATTATGCTGGACCTCTTCCTCTTACGACTCCCATCGATATTCAAGTTCCACCTTCGGTTTCTTTGAATCAAACTTCTTACCATGGCTCGAAAGGACAACCTGTTTAGGGAAAAGCTTTTTCCTCAATAGGACAGTCTTATAGTTAGTAGGGGCAACCTTTGGGCTCACAAGGGAAACCCTTTCAAGGAAAACCTTTAGCCCAAACAGGTTCATCCTTTTCTTATTTAGGATAACCTCATTTATCTCAAGGACCACCTTTTGGTCAGTTAGGTCAGCCTCAGTTCCAGTAAGGCCAACCTGCTTCCTAGCAAGGACAACCTTCTGGTTAGTTAGGTCAGCCTCAGTTCCAACAAGGCCAACCTGTTGCCCAGCAAGGAAAACCTTCTGGTTAGTTAGGTCAGTATCAGTTCCAAAAAGGGAAACCTGCTACCCAACAAGGACAACCTTTTGGTCAGTTAGGTTAGCCTCAATTCCAATAAGGCCAACCTGCTGCTCAGCAATGAAAACCTTCTGGTCAGTTAGGTCAGCCCCAGTTCCAACAAGGCCAACCTGCTTCTCAACAAGGAAAAACTTTTGGTCTGGTCAATCCATATATTAGTCAACCTGGTGTTCAAATGCAACCTAGACCTCAAGCTCAAGCCAGTACCCAAACTCAACTCGGTCCCCAAGCTTAGTTTGGATTCCAAGCTCAACCTATTTATCAGATACAACTTGTGCCCTAGATGTAGTTTGGGCCTCAGTTTCAGTTCAGTCCTCAGGTACCTCAAAAACCCCAAGGGAATCTTCAGGGTAATCCATATTAGAACTATTAACAACCTCAGGTTAATCCCTATCAGAATTTTCAGCAGCCATATGCTGCCCTTGTTGGTCATGCTGGTAATCAATTTTCTACTAGAGGTAAAAGTCCAGGTCAACAACCAGGGTATGGTTTCAATCCACCAACCTATAACCCTTATGGACAAAATACTCCGGGCAAGATCCATGGGGGCAACAAGGCCCTAGTTGGAACCCTAAAGCTGGTCTTTATCAAAGACCCATGATGTCTTTCAATCATCAGTTTCCTTTTCTCGCGACTTTGGAACTGGCTGATGTGTTGAAGTTGAAAAATGATCTTATACTTCATAATCCATATTGGCCACTTGTTCCAACCAAGATCCCTAGTGACTGTCTTAAGTTTGAAGGCAAGTTCGGAGAAGACCCCCAGGCACATGTCATGAATTATCACCTTTGGTGTTCATCCAATTCCTGGATTGACAATTCTATTCGTCTCCATCTTTTCCAAAGGACTCTTACTGGTTCCGCTGCAAAGTGGTACATTGAACTCACTCGTGGGACTTTCCAAGATTTTAACTATCTTGTGATAGCATTCCTTACGCATTTTAAGTTACCGATTTGCTATGAAACTAGAATGAATATTCTTACCTCTATGAAACAGGACACGACTACCCACATCTCTGATTATATTCATGAATGGAGAAGGCATCACCATTTGATCAAGTTCAGGATTCCTAATCAATCATTGACTGATTGGTTCACTATCTCTTTTGTTGGTCCAATAGCCAGAGATATTGCTATGGGGGCATGCGTTACTAAAGAGAAAGCCATTGCACATGCTCAATATCTTGATTTGGTATATTCCCAATCTGACACGCTTTATGACGTCTTGCTCGATGCTTTGTGACTTGGAACTTCTAAAGCTCTGCCAACACCTTATGTCGATGGTGTTATTCGTTCCATCGCTCAGTCTTCTCAAAAGTCTTCCATGACTCATACGAAGCAAAAATCCACTGCTCCTATTGAAACTACTTCACAGTCTCCATCCAATCCTAGGAAAACCTTAGAAGTTAACATCATCCAGTCCACCACGACAGAGAAAACTTTGAAGGGTAAGAAGAAAGGGAAAGGTAAAAATAAGTCTAACATGCCAAAGCAAGAACCTCCTAAGACTCCTACCGATGATGGTTCTAAACGCAAACCTAAGTATCCTTGTCTTATCTGTGATGAGGATCACTTCACTATGGACTTTCCTCGATGGTCTGAGTTAAGTTGTTTGCTTAAGGGGACTTCAGGGATTCCTGTTTTGGTTAAAGAATTCCCTTCCCAGCAGACACAAATGGTAGACCAGCCTCAATCTTCTTCCTCATGTGGTTCCCATGTCTTTATGGCTGGGACTATTCCTATTCATGTGTCTAATCAATCGAAAGATTATGCTCCACTGGCTAGGAAAGAACCTGAATTTCCTTCTAGTGTTCCCCTGTCCAGTTCTAGCCCTCTTCATATTGAAAGGCCTAGTAATGAGTCCGTCATTCGACCACCTGCTAAAGGAATTATCTAGAAATCCTCCTATAATCCAAATTCTCGTGCTACACAACACTATAGTATTGTTGAAGATCTAGCCCAAGCTCCTTCGGCTATGTCTGCATTGGAGGTTCTCCAGAGTTGTCCTCCCCAATGGAAGTCACTACTATCTACCATCGGTGGAATTGATCTGGCTAATTCCATGTTGATTACTTTCGATCTTGAAAATCATGTGCCATGTTTGCCTCACCAGATCACTTTTCTCATCCAGGTTGTTATTAACTTAAAGACTATTCATCGTACTTTTATCGATGAAGGAGCCTTGACTTGCATCATGTCTGTTTCTTGTTGGAAATCCATTGGTTCTCCCTCTTTGAGCCAATCTCTGAATACCCTAAAGGCATTTGATGGAAGATATTCTCATCCGTTTGGTATTCTCCTACACTTGCCTTTCACCTTCGAAGGCAAGACAGTCAATGTCAAGGTAGAGGTTATCAACACTAATATAACTTACAACCTTCTACTGGGTTGAAGTTGGACGTATGCTATGCATGCTTTTTCTTCTTTACTGTTTCGCGTACTCCATTTTCCTCACTAGGGGAAAATTTTTACAGTCGATCAGTTGTCCTTATTTGCTTCTTCTTCCTTAGAAGGCAATGCTCCATATGTGGAGCATACTATTATTCCTTGTGAGAGTGTGGGTGTTGGGCTCTTTAAAGCTCCTACCCTCATGGGAGTTTTTCCACTCCCACCTCCTAATGTCGCCTTCGTCAATATGATCTCTGTTAACCCTGAACCTTGGGTGATTTGTCCCCTCAATCAGGTAGATTCTTGGGGTGATGTTATGCCGTTAATCCTTGCTAAGCTTAACTATGTTGAAATCATCTCGGCTTTGTCTTCTTCTTCTGACTCTACTCCTTCGAGTAGATATCTTGATACGCATGTGGAATCCCCTTGGCTTGGAGATATTGCTTCTCTTGATCCTTTGCAAGAGATGTTTCCTTCTGATGAGGCTATTCTTGAAACTTTGTCTTTTGAAGATCCTTCTTGGGTCAATAGTCATCATTGTTCCTCGTTTCTTCTTGGCTTTAGGGTAATGACTGCTTGTCTTGATAATTTTTCTTCCCATGTTCCTTCCCAACCACTTCAGATGCCCGTCTTAACTCATGAGGTTTTTTCTGAAGGGAATATGGGAAATATCATGCAAACCATGCCTATAGACATCTTTATTAAACCAGGGGTTGTCGAACATATTCATCTTGGAGTGACTTGTTTTCCCAAGGAGATCAAGATTTACACTAGTCTCTTCCAAGAGTTCCGCGACATGTTTGCTTGGTCATATGAAGAAATGCCTAGTATAGATCCAAGTATTATGGTGCATGAGATACCTACATATCCTGATGCAAAATTAGTTCATCAATGTTTATGTCCTTTGCACCCAAGAAAGGTAGCTGCCATTAAGGGAGAGGTTGAAAAACTTCTCAAGGTTGGGTTCATTTATCCTATTCCATTAACAGTCTGGGTCTCTAAAATTGTCCCTGTGACTAAAAATAAGGGCACTATTCGAGTTTGTTTTGATTATCATGATATTAATCGTGCATGTCTGAAAGATAACTACCCCACTCCCTTTATTGACCAACTTATTAATGACTGCACTGGGAGTGAAATATTTTCTTTTATGGACGACTTCTCTAGCTATAACTAGATCAATATTTTACCTACAGATCAGCACAAGACTACCTTTATCTATCCATGGGGTACTTTTGCTTATAAAAGGCTTCCTTTTGGTCTGAAGAATGCTGGTGCAACTTTCCAAAGAGCAATGTCCTATGCTTTTCATGATATTAGATAGATTGTTCAACCTTATCTGTATGATCTTCTTTCTCATTCAGCTAAACACACAAACCATCCAGACCACCTCCTTCAGATTTTTCTTCGCTGTAGACATTACCACATTCGTCTCAATCTGCACAAATGTGTCTTCTGCGTTGAGTCCGACAGACTCGAGTTTTTCATTTCTAAGGAGGGTATTCATCTCGATCCACTCAAGGTCGAAGCTATTTTGAATCTCCCTCCTCCTGCTACTTTGCACCAGTTGTAGAAACTGCAAGGGAAGGCTAATTTCTTGCGTCGTTTCATCCCTAACTATGCTGAGGTTGGTAAAGGTTATACACATCTTCTTAAGCATGACATTCCATTCATTTGGGATGAAATTTCCCAAAATTTATTTGAGAAACTCAAGGCCCTTCTTGTTTCTGCTCCTTTGTTGCATCCACCTAACTATCAGCATGATTACTCGCTTTATCTAGTTGTCGCTGATAGTACCATTGGAATTGTTCTGGTACAGGATGACGATGATAGTTCTGAGCATGTCATATATTATCTCAGCCACAACCTTCTTGACACTGAGACTCGCTATGCTTATGTTGAGAAGTTGGACTTGGTAGCTGTTCAGGCTGTTCAACGTTTTCGTCATTACATTTTGTTGCATACCACAACTGTGATTTCTGATTGCAACTCAATGAAATATATTATGTCATGTCAATTGCTGGGGGGAAATACTCCAAGTGGATCATTATCCTCCAAGAGTTTGATTTTGAGTACACTACTGCCAAATCTAATAAGTCATTGGTTTTCGTTGAGTTGATTTGCTCCTTACCATCTACTTCTACTCCCTCTCAGATAAAGGACTGCATCCCAAACAATACGCTCTTCTTGATTAGTACCCTCGATCCCTGGTATGATGACATCATTTTTTACCTCCAAATGTCTTCATTTCGCTTTGAATTGTCTAAGGATGCTCGGCGACACATTCGCCACCATTCTCAGCGATATCATATTATTGGAGACATGTTATACCATGTCGTAGTTGATTCTATTCTCTGCCACTATTTCACCCTCAAGGAAGCTGAGAAAGTCTTAAATGATTGTCACTCTAGTGCCTGTGGTAGTCATATGTCTGGTTATGCCACTGCCAAGAATATTCTTCGTGCTGGTTATTTTTGGCCATCCATTTTCAAGGATTTCATTCTTGTTGTTCATTCCTGTCATGCGTGTCAAATTTACAGCGCAAGATGTGAATGCCACCTTCTCTCTTACACCTTGTCGTTACCGTTGGCCCTTTTGCAAAATGGGGCATTGATTTTATGACCTGTAACCCTCGCTCGACTGGGGAGCATGGTTATATCATCATTGTCGTTGATTACTTTACGAAATGGGTCGAAGCAATGCCTACATTGACTAACGATAGTAAGACAGATACTCAATTTATATTCAATCATGTGATTGCCAGGTTTTGGGTCTCTCAGGTTATCGTCACAGATCATGGCTGTCATTTTTGTAATTAGATGACGATTGAGTTGACAACCCAATTGGGCTTGCATCACAATAGTTTGACAACATATTACTGCCAGTCCAATGGCCAAGTCGAAGCAGTGAACAAAGTGTTGGTCACCATGCTTCAACGTACCATTGGAATGCATAGGTCCAATTGGCATTTGATGTTGTTTTCTGCTCTATGGGCCTACAGAACCTTAGTTAAGGATGTTATCGGATTTACACCATTTCAGCTTGTTTATGGTTTGGAAGCTACCCTTCCGATTGAATTTGAAATTTCTTCTCTTAAATTAGCTATTGAATTACAGCCGAATACCACTCTGGTGGAGGAGCGTCTTATTTATTTAGAATGGCTTGATGAGACTCGTCGACTTGCTTCATTTGTCATTAAGGCATAGAAAAAGCGAGCGAAAGCTCACTTCCATCAAATAGTCAACCCATGCTCCTTCATTGAAGGGGATTTAATCCTATTGAATGATCAAGCTCATGACAAGCTGGGGTAGGAAAATTTAAACCCATGTGGCATGGGCCCTACATTGTAAAATGTGTTTTGGAAAATGGTGCCTATGATCTAATTGATTATGAAGGTAATTCTTTAGATAAGCCCCAAAACATGCTTTATCTCAAGAAGTATTATTCATGAGTCTTTCATGCATTTCTATGTACATAAGTGTGTTTTCATTTTTTTACATGTTTGGCTTGGCGTGTAAGCATTTTTTGCTTATTGTGTCCTTTTTCTTCTTATGCAAATGTCTGTCACACCTTATATTGGTTTCACTGATGGTGCCTGTCGCAGTAATCATAATCTTTCCTCCATAGCATGGGTTATCTATGATCCTCACGGTGAGTTGGTAGATCTTCAAGGTGTTTGTCTAGGATTTACTATGAACAATGTCATTGAATATAGTGCAGTTATTGAGCTATTGACTGAGGCTATTACCCTCAATATTCGCACCTTGATCGTAAATCTAGATTCACAACTTGCTGTTCTTCAGCTCAACGGGCTTTATTCCATAAAAAACCAGATTTTAAGGTTGTATTTACGTGTTCATTTACTAAAAAGGAATTTTGATTTCATTACATATCAACATATTCCGAGAAGACTAAATACATTAATAAATGCATTGGAAAATCAGACATTTGCGACATTTGTAAAAGCAAAAATTGAGACATAACAAGTTGGTAAAGTAGAACATAGGTATGTATATAAATCATGTGTTGCACATTGTAGTGTCGAAAAATTTGTGTTCAGGTTACATCATGAGACAACATGTCTCTCAAAATTGTAGAAAGTAAACCTAGGAGTCTAATTTGTGTGATGCTCTTTGTAGCACACCACTGCTCAGACAATGCGTCTAAGAAGTCGTTGGTTCCTATTTGACACCCTTGCTGTGTGTTGCTGGTACTGTCAAGGGACATCCTCGAATCCCATGTAATCTAGAATTCCCTCTATCAAGCCCTCCAGGTCACGGGAAATCTCATCCTCCACATCTCCACCCAGGGGGGCATCTTGAACTCCCTTTCAACTCTCCGAGCAATGGGAGACAAGCCTGCAGGTCTTTCAGGTCCAACATATGCCATAGTCCTGGCATATGGCCAATCCTCTAAAACAATAAGTTGGCGATCTAGCCACTCAAAGAACTCCGGCCTCCACATCATGTGTTGACTGCCGCCTTCTCGAGGCATTAGCATAGCCCAACGAGTGAACTATGGTTCTCATGGTGGTGGCCTAGCCACAACCACTTCTTGCCTCTAAAAGATAGGAAGTCATGCTAGGATGAATGATATGAGGGTCAAACCATACCCAAACTATTTGGTATCACCTTGTCAGAATTTTGTCAATTGCCTTTTGAGGTTGTCTAATACTGCCTCTACCTAGTTGAATACGATGGAGTTTAAGCAATCAGTTGCAACCCGGAGTTGGGTCTTGGTGGCCTCATGCGAAGCTTGTGATCTAGCTTCCCTATTGATAGTGGATAGTAGGACCCATAGTGATAGGTTAGCCACTATTGTGATATTAAGCTTGCCTCCTTTGTCGGATTTCTGAGCCTCGGGAAACATTCTTCTGATGAGCATGTCCATTGTCTCTCCTGTGATCCGAGTACCTATCATTCGAGGTTTTTCTCCCCTCTGTGATAACCCTATCAAGAAATAGATATCGATGGCATTGATTTCTAATTCTTGTCCCCAGATATTGAATCTCCCTTTATTTGGATCTCATGCTCCAGCAAGGTACTGAGGTAGATCGGGTTGTGCTCTTAGGCATGGCACCATGAAGAACTTCAGGAGCCCACAATTCCTCAGTACATCCAAACAATTTGGATCCCCCAAGGCTAACTCATCATCATTGCTATGTTCTCACTCTTTCCATTTGATCACCATGATTTTATCCCTGCAAACACAAAAACATTTAATTGTAAATACCATAAATGTGTTTAAAATCTCATGAAATTGCTTAAATTATGGAAGATTTTTGTTCTCCGATCTCACCACGCCTATTTTTCAAACAGGTGTGACGAGCCTAAATTCGTGGTTTGAAAAATTTGGGCTCTTCGTAGCCATTTGGTGTACTATCACGATGAGCCTATTTTCTCACTGTTGGAAATTCCAGCTCTTCGTGGTCCTGAGTTGGGAACCTGTGACAACTGCCGCAGACATTTCCATTCAAAAATTCTTCTAAATTATGGCTAAAATCATAAAAAACAAGATATATTACCTCTAGAATGCAGGATAAAAGGTCTGGTGCCTACCTGTAACAAGCAGATTTGTGGATAAGCTCCTGAAATTCCTCCAATCGATCGCCGAAATCGCAAGTGCACATGGGGAAATTTTTCCCACTCAAAGGTAAAATTAAAAAGTGAATTGTTTTTCACCAATTGTCCCTTTTATAAGATCTTTATGGTAAATTAGGGTTTTAGGTCTATTTTTAAATATTTTATGCGTATTTATGTCAAAAATATACCTTACACTTTCTTTTTGTGCTGCAACAGGTTCCAAATACTCTGGTGATGATGATTTATGAGTTGTATTTTATACTTTTTCGGACTCGATAAAAAAACAAAAAAGTCACTTATGGAGTCATCTTTAAGCTCTTTTCTGACTCTTGAAACATGAAAATATTACCGAGCTCTTGTCACTTTGAACTCATTAACGGCTGCGAAGCATCATCTACCCAATATAAGTTTACCCCTTTTATGAACTGGGATAGATTACTTACGAAAAAGGTATACATTGATCTATCATGGTCAATAGGTTCCCTTGGGTATTGTTTTCTACCTTTTTAGATTTGAGGAACAAATTTACGAAAAGGGACCTTTGGAGTTTTCTTTTCCGTGTCTTTTTTAAACTCTCTAAATATTAAAAAGACTCTGAGTTTTACCTATGTCAGACTTGTTAAGCCTCAATGACATTGGACTTGTCATCATGATGAGACCAAGATTCTCCTTCCTAGGGCTCTTTAAAATTTACTAGGTCAGATTTGTCTGAAGGAAAAAATTATATTACAAACATATGATATCCCCTTCAAGCTTGCATTTCAAAAATAATTGGGGTACTCACCAGAAATGGTGGGGGGGAATTTGGAAGTATTCCATTAGTTGTATTAATTATTATGATAGCTTGTCGCTCTTGAACATTGACACTCTTTCTACTTTGTGTCAGGTTGGGATATCCTCACTTTATCGTTGGCCTTCTGGGTTTTGGGTTTTCCATTTTTCCTCATTCCATCTGATCCTTGCTGCATCATCATGACCTTTGATCCTTCGGTACCAAAATGCTACGAAACTCCAGAATCATGTTGCCAATATGTTCAAGAGCTTAATCCTTCTGCAGTTTGTATCCTTACACACCCTCCTCAGATTCTCTATCTCATCCACATTCATCTTGTTCCTTTGTCTCATGTTGATGATGTGGGAAACATTATGGCCCTACCTCAACCGATCACCTCCTGTTGACTTCATCTCATTATCTAGGAATTTGATCTAGAGACTCCTTTCTGGTACCTTGGAGCTTGCATGCCTTAATGGCAAGTTCTTCGCATTCGACAATAGGCTTTCATCATTGGCCTTCGATCAGGTGATTTTGCAGGTGTTCAAATTCAGGTCATTCTTCACACTTCGTGGATTGTACTAGTAGTACCTTGAGAACCATTGACATTACTGGCAATCTCTCTCGCGCTTGTTAACGGTTTACATCATTGACTGGTAATAAAGCGATTTTCTAGTATGCTCAACTTCAACACGTCTATTTGCATATCAGAATTTGTACCATGATCAAGTTGGGATTCAAGACCCTGGGCTCAGATTACACAAGTCCAGGTTGCATGGATTGATTTATGATTGTATACATGACTCTTTTGATTGGATGGTTGTGACCATACCTGAGTATTTTATATGGTGCTTCTGATTGGATGGTTGCGTCCATACCACAGATCGTTTATGTTTATCTTATCGATGGTTGTGCCCATGCCTTATTCACATGTATTTCCTTTCACTATGTACTCATGTATTAGAGATATCAGTTGTACTTGTGTTTGCAGGTTCTCTGTGATGGTGTTTTGTTTCAGTTATGGTTTTGTAAAGAATTTCATCCCTCCCACTCTCTCGACCTTCATGCTTTAGGGGGCATCTATTACATAGTAACTTGTCATTGACCCCACATTCCCTAATCCCAGACACTACCGGTCCGTGTTATTCACATATTTCTTGTGTCATATTGCAAATTATGTGTCAATGTCTTCCTTGACATCTCAGGAAGAATACCTCTCCTGGAACAGACCCTTTTTTACCTATGCTTTTGGGTCGTCGCAGGTCAACACTTGTTCCACCAACGAAGATGGCCAAGATTGAACTAGACCTGGTGACATCATCACTTTGTATCTCTGTGTTACACTCATGACGAGCTACTTTTGGTGAGTGTTTTAAACAAACTGTCGAAGCTTCGAAGTGTAACAGCTTCATGGGTAGTCCTGTGGTTGGTTGTTGGATCAGATGAGCTTGCCTCTCTCCTTTGTGATGGTTGTTCCACCTTTTGTGCAACCTCTCAAAGGGATACGCTCTTTCTCCCATCTCTTATGGAAGCTCCTCCTCCTATAAATACCTCCTCCATGGCTGAGATCAGCTAGCTTCAGAGTTCAAGAGTTCAATAGCAAAAATAGAGAGTTTTGCTAGAGTGTGGAAGTAGCCTCTTATGTAACTTAGCTTGGGATAGTTTTGAGTGGAGTTGGCTTGATTGTAAGAGTGTTCTAGCATCAACATTTTGGGTAGGAGTGAGAGTTATTCGTCCTTTTGGGAGACAATTCATGGGTGAATGCTTGCAAAGAGATGCTAACGGGACCCTTCAAGGAGACTTATGACATCAAGGCTTGGTTGTAAGTTTTACTTTAGTTTACATTAATACAAATCAACAATTTATTTCCTATATCTTATGTCAAATTGCATATTGATAGCTTGAAGTTCCTTGACCCTTTAAGTAGATCATTTTTGTTGTATTCTATTATGTTCATTGTTGTTCTTTGTATGTTGTTTCAGGTACAGAAGTGACTAGAAGAATGAGAGCTGGAGCAACATGATGAGAGATTCATCAAACAAGGATCTGAAGGTAGGCCTTCATGACATCAAATTTCTAAGGAAATTTGCTTTGGTATTGTCTTTGTTGTGACTAGACCCACTCTAGGGCTAGAGGGGTTGCCTCTATCCATAGAGGGAACTTCCCTGCATCATAATCGGCATGATCGATATATGGTGTGGATGATGGATCCATCTAAAAGGTGCAAAAGACAAAAAATGAGATGATGAAATATACCTAACTTCATGGCAGAAATAAAGACACACAAATCAAAGGGATGTGTTGTGAGTGAAATTTCATGAGGTAGAGCACATTGAGAGAGTTGGGAAGGAATGGCCTTCAAAATCCTCTAAAGAAATATCCCCTTACTTAAGGGTAGGGGTAATCAGTGGTAGACATAGCTTCTATTGTGTCCTTATTAGGCTGGGAGATGGGTAGATGGGAAGAAGGCTAACTACATGACGTGACAACGTTACCTGGTGCATCAACCTGAGAAATAAGTTTAACATACACATCGTCTAGAATGGGAGATGACTGACTGGTAGATGGAGGATATATTGATGTTGAGACCTGGGATCCTATCAAAAGAGGTTCAATAGAAGCGTGCGCAGAAACCTCAGAAAGGTTTGTTGGCAAGGAACTCAAGGATGATGATAGGTAAAGAATGGGGCTTGTGGTGTCCATCATCTCGACATTAGGGGGAGGGATCACAATAGTAAGGCTAGAGCCTCCATGTTCTGGTTGACTAGTGGTACCATAATCCATAGGTAGAGGAGTAGAGGCTCCATTGCAAGTGGCCTCGTATTCATGAATTTCCCTAAGGCAATCGCGAAATTCATAAAGACGAGGGAAACAATGGGAATAATGACCATGAAGATCACATAGGGCATAGGGGTGGTTTGTGCGAAGTGTTTTGAGTTTCTTAGGTGAGACTGGTAAGTTAACATGGACTTTTGTGATATTCGACTCAGGGAATGCTTCATGAACCAAAGGTTTAAGTTGAGGAAGTTCAGGGCAATTATTGGTGGTGTGCCCAACAACTTGACACAAAGCGCATGGGGGTGATGGCTTTGGGGCCTTAGGGGCTGGAGGAGCTTTGGGAGCCATATCCTTCGAATATTTCCTTTTGGCTTTGTCCCCCTAGCCTGATGTTTCACAACAGGAGTTGGTTCTTGTTGAGGTTGTAATGGCACTAAAGCAACAATAGGGGTCATGGGGACCGATTGAACTGAGGTCAAAGCATGATATGGCCTCTGCTGACCAGACAGAATTTTTGCAGGGGGGTTGATGTACCATACCAGGATCCCTAGAGTCATGTTAGGAAGGGCAAGAAAAGCCATCACAAGTACAGAAAAAATTTCTGGAGGAGGGAATAAGAAAGGTATCTAGCTGGCAGGATAATTTCCCGGCATAATAGCTCCTAGTTGGTTGAGACCTAGATTTCCTGGTGGGAACATGGGAAGGCACCCAAAAATGGAGGAGGCCCTGAGGGAGTGGGTCTAGAGGGTTTAGCTGGAAGAGAAACAATAGGATGCTGAGGAGCTGGCTATTGATCAAGTGTACCAGATTGCTTAAGGGTAGCCCATGATGCTTGTAACATGAAAAAACTCATGGAAGTAGGATCAAAAATGGGAGGGGGAGTACCAAGAAAGGTACCTAGTAATGAGGAATCTTTATAGACTTCGAGTGAGATACTAGTGGAAGAATATGAATACTATTTGCTAGACATTGACGAGATAATGGAATCAGGGGAGATCATGGATTCTGGCTCGTAGTAAGTCAACTGATCGATGGTAACAATTTTCCCTTCATGGGGGAAGCACATCTTGTGAAATATCACAAATGCGACAAATGACATGGCATATGTGTAACTACAACCTAAGAGAATGTTCTAATCCAATGGGGCGTCAATGATTTCAATGTTGGCATCGACAATATTTCCTGCAAGGGTCACTAGACAATTGCGGTACATGCTGAAGGGTTGGGAGGAGTGTCCATCCCAAGCACGTAAAGTGATGGTGGAGGGGGAACAACTTAGGTGACTTTAGCTGTTTCCAAATAGTAGCAAACATCACACAGGTGGATGCGCCTTCATCAATAATGCATCACAAGATGATGGCATTACAGATTGTAACTGGTCTTTGGAAAGCAACCGATGAAGGTAATGGAGGGTGCTCTGATGTATCAATCAGGAAGACAATCAAATGATCATTAGAAGGGTTCACTACACCCAAGGAAGTTATTAGAGCTTTCTTTTGGGATGGGCACATTTGGAGGATTTCCAGCATCAAAATGGCAGTAGGTGATTACGCCAAGTCATCTACTATATTGTATGTATGGGCAGCTCTGTTAGAAGCCACATTACGACATAATGGTCCCTTTGGGATCTTAGGAATGGCCTCAGCTTTGTGTTGAGGGATATGTAAAGGACCATTTGGTGTCGTAAGAGGCTCAACAAATACTTTGGTTTTGGACTCGGTAGCAGACGGAGTGGAGGGCTTGTCATATTGGCGCGATTGAGTTTGTAGGTTGATATTGGAGGGGTTAACCTCATCAGAGTTCGTCATAAGGATCTAATAGTCATTGGGACCAGAAGGTTGGTGGAGGTGGGCTTCTTGACCTAGCTGAGGTTGAGAAGCAACAAATTCTTGTTGAGGGAAAGGGTTTGTGAGCACGTCTGGTTGAGGTGGTGTAGTATTCTGAGGCAATTAGTGACCTCGAGAAGTTGCTTGAGCTTCCCACATTTGGTGCATCGGGGGTAAAAGAGGACATTCATGTGTATAGTGGCCATGTATGCCACAACATGGACAAGGATTATTTTTGTGAATAACCTTGTTATGCTTGGGTTGTTCGCCCTGTTGTTGGCTGTTGGTGTTAGGATGGTTCCCCTGGGTTTCACTAGGTTGGTTACCTTGGTTATGCTGGTTACCCTTGTTATCCTTCCCCTTATTATTTTCCTTCAAATTTGGTGGATTGGTAGCACTTTGCTGCACAAACACCTGACCCTGAGCGCGCGATGGGTGTTGGGGTTGAGGATGCATGGGAGGTTGTGGCACTAATGCCTGAGGGGCTGGAGCGCTTGGCCATGCATAAGGAGGAGTAAAAATTTGGTAGACAGGTTGGTGTCCAGGAAACATATTGCTAGTAGGAGAGGCATAAGTGTTAGAGGAACAGATGCTCCCTTACAGGTAGCCATAACTCTACTGAGCGTATGACAAAGAGTGTGAAAAGGATCCAACGATACTGTCAGCGGTTTGAGATGCCCCTGGTGACTTAGCACTTCCAGGATGAGGGAGGTCTGGAATGATGGTATAGACATAACCAGATTGTGCATAAATCAAATCATTTCGCAAAGCAGTCTGGAGAGCTTCTTCCTCGGTCTGAGGAAAATGGGATGTGACATCTTTCCCGATGGGGGATAAAAGGCTCTTAAGAAACCAATCTAGATAGTCATGGTCTTCAAAAGGTGGGGCACAAAGTGTGCTCCTCCTTTGACGCCACTCTTGAACATGGTCAGAAAGGCGAGTGGCAGAGGATTGATAGAATGTGGTTAATAGCTCCGTGCCAGTGTCGTGCTGGAAAGGTAACTAGAACTATGAAAGGAAAACTTTAGCAAGCGTCACAAAAACGGAATGAGATGCCGAGTTCTGGTCTACATACCAATTTTTAGCGTCTCCAGTGAATGTGTGTTGGAAGAGACGAATATGAATGGAGTCATCGGTTATGGAGAGGGATGAACACCACATGTGGAAGGGTCGAACATGGTTGGTAGGATCCTCTCCAGCAATACCCTCAAACTTGGGGATGTATGAGGGAAGCTTAGTCGACATAGAGGGACAACCAGCATCATGGTGTATGGGGTCATTTATCAACTGGTTAAGATCTGATAGACTTACCCAACCATAAAGGGGAGCATGGGAGCTGCCTGAATGGTTCCTGAGACTGTTCTGCTTGATGTGACTGCTAGTATTGAAGCAAAGCCAACACCAAGTTGGGTTCCTGCACTAGCCATGGGTCTAGACATGGTGACGATATGTGGTGAAGGAGGCTCAGAATCAGATGAGGAATCAGAAGAACCAGGAGAAGATTCGGTATGGGGACTCCGAGGGCTATGAACTCGAACTCGATGGGGAGGAGTAATACACCCAAGCAAAAACTAGGGGTGAAGGCCTAATAGTCTTTGTGACATATGCCTTGGTGGCGCAATGATAATAGGACACATGGAACATATAAATGGTGAAGGGAGATTAGCAATATATCTTTGTCTCAATGCGGGGAGATAAATTTATTATGTTAAGTCTTGGCTTGGCAGTGTAAACCAAGCGCCCTTCGCTTAAGGTGTGCTTGTGTGTGCAGGTGTATTAATTGATTAAGTCCATATCATGTATGTAGAAAAGAAGAAATATTGTTGAAAATAAACTAAAATAAATAATAGAAAATGAACATCAAAACGATTAACTAAACCCCACCCAAACTGGGTTTGCAAACACTGCACTGCTTGGTGGCTAAACCAATGGGAAATACAATGAAATGGTCAATGGATCTAAATGTCATTGTGACTAGGATCAAGTGACACTAAGCTACTAGAAAGTGGTGCAACAACAACAAAAAACTAGAGGGAAGATCACTACAGAAAGATAGGGAGATGGGTGAAACACCTAGGGAACCAATGGGACCCTAAGGAAAATGACCAAACAAGTGGAAATGTGACACTATGGATGGTAACATCCTATCTTAATAGATCTAAAATAGCAATGTACAAATCTAGAAAATGTGGATGAAAGCACTACAGAAACTCAGAGTACTCACTTAGCTAAACTCCTCCTAGAAAGGTGGAAGTGTAGTAGAAGCCCTAGGGGAGGCTAAATTCAACCTAGACGAGTAAAATATAGTGGATCAAGGCCTAAGAGGGATGAGACAAAGGTCATACACCAAACATACAACTCTTTGCAAAACCCAGAAACTGATCTGAGAAAAACTGTAAAACCTAGAAATCACAGATACTAACCTGTTTCTCTACAAGGATCACACTTTTTGGGCTAAAAGGTGCATTATGAAGCCCAAATCATAGTTTTTGGGCTAAAAACTATGATTTCTGTTCCGTGGATCCCTGTCGGAAAATCTCAGAAAAAGTACTGCCTTTGTTGCGGCTGGTTCCTGTGACCTACGAAAATGACTAGAAAGCTTGCGAAAGTCAGAAATTTATCAGATCTAGGGTTAAAAAACTGGAAACATTAAGAGAATTGAGAAAAGAAGAAACCATAAGCTGAAAACTGAAGGTTACCTAGGTTTCTGGATTTGAAGTATAAAACCTAGCGGAGTCGCCAATTTTGTTGTAGTGTTTTCTTCTCAAAGATGTACAAAAATAACCCACTTAAGATTGTGGATGACAAACAATCTCAACGATATAAATGGCTACTAAACATTGTAGATCAACAACAACTGATAGAAACAAAATCTGCTAAAGTCCGGATCTATGCCATAATCATAGTTAAACACCAAAAATAAAGAGTAATAACTCCAATCATCCAATGGAAACTAGATATGTAAAGAATAATTTTATTATAACACTTGTGAAGAGAACAGATAAATGTTACCAACCCCCCTCTATGGGATGGGTTCTTGGCTATCCTCAAACGTCTTCATCTTGTGTAGAGTCTCTCTCCTCTATAATGTGTAAACCCAACAAAAAAATGGTGTGCGACAATGAAAATAATCAGAGTTACAAGAGTGAGTGCAACAATGAAAATAATAATAAAAAAATAACGAATGGAAAACCCTTCTATTTATAACAAAATATTGAGTTATCCTCGAATAATGAGAATTAATAAAATATTATTGATCCCATTCTTGGAATAACCACTTGGAATATTTTATTATATTTGTTTAGGAGTGAAAAAGTATTTAAACTTTTATTTAGAAATAATAAATAAATAAATAATTTATTTATCATCTCAAGGAATTAGTTAAGGAATAATAAAAAATAAGGATTTATTTAATTACTCCTAAAGGATTTAGTTGAATTTGAAAAAAAATAATAATTATTTAGTGATTAATTAATTATTCTTGGAGAAAAATAAGATAATTAATAATTTATTTGTTTATTTTTCATGATTGGGTCAAATATGACAAGGAATAATAATAAAACAACGGTTTAATTAATTATTCCTAGAAGACAATCAAATAAATAATGATTTATTTAATTACTCTTCAGTAGCTTAACTATAAATTACTTAACAAAGGTGGTTTATTAAGTAATTTCTCACAGTGAAAGCAATTTTACTATGGTAAAATTGGCTTTACATGGTGTACTTCAAACCATCTAGTAAATTAGGCTAGATGATCATTTTTTTGGTGATAACAGCATATCCATGAGAATTTGGAAGATCCTTCATATTAATACTACCACAGGTCATTCACTGAACCAACCACCCATAACTGAACCTATCTTTTTAATTTTTTCATCCACATATGTATATACAGTGCATGATGATATCGTAAATTTTGTCACGCATCCTTTTCGCTGATACGTTATTATATAGGATAAGCTTTGATTTTTTATACATGATGGTTTTCTACTGAGGCTACTTGGGAACATCTTGGTTTAGCCTCGTCATGTAAAATTCTAATGTTATTTATTTTTGTAAATGTAAATGTTTATCAACTAACAGTAAATGATTTTTTTTTATGGCATGTTGTAGTCTTAATAGGATAAATTATCAACACCAAAATCCAAGTCTGGGTAATGTAAGCAATGCATTAGGGGTGCATCTACAAAATTTATTTTTGTATCTTTTTTCAAAAAGAACAAAAATTATGCCTTTTTCCCATGGAAAAAAAGAACATGGGGTTTACATAGGGCTAAATATTTGATGTATGTATAAGGTATTTAATCCATTTGTTTTGAAATAAATATGGAAATATCAAGTTTTAGATATGGATATGTGTATTGGGATTCTTATTAATGAACTTAAAAATTTATCAACTAAAATCATTGATCTAGATTGTATCATTATAATATTTTTCATACATATCAATGCTTTCAAGTGGAAATATTTTAGGAATAATCTTACAGGGCCATTTTTACAAGCAGGTCCTAATTTGGAGAATTGGGGTTTGGAACCTTTTGGAGGAAGTTTGAGGCATCAATTTTTTTTCTAGGGTCCAAAAAATCTTGCTTGCATCATACATATTGGTGTTGTTCTCTACTTAGAGAACTTTCCAAAGGTGCAAGAAAGGCGCCAATCAAATTACATATGCAGAGGTTATGCAACGTAAAAGTTGACATTCCTATTTGATCACCGTGGTTTGAAATGATGGAATGACAATCCTCATTATTAATGAAAATTGGGCTAGCAACGTGGGGATTATGAAGAAGACTCTATAAGGGTTAAATTTTAACTCTATTTGAGATTTGAATCAGCCAAACCTGATCCTACTTGGCTATTGGACTATGTCATAAATGAGCCACTAGGAGGATAATGGGTACCATTCATTTCAATTGCATCTTGTTCCAAAATAGAGTAAATCATACTAAGAGTGGCAGAGAGGGAGAAAAACATAGGACGTTTAGTCTATAGTAACATGTTATTCCATAGGCCTTAAGTAAGTCCATGTAAAGTGTCGCCTCCTTTGTAGTTGAGTTATTTGCATTCCAAAAAAAGATAGTATAATGTCAACTTCCATTTTCTCCCATAAAGGTTTCCCTGAGCATATATTGTGTTCATTACATTTTGTGTGTGATTGTATTTTATTGTTCTCTATTTTCTATGTTTTGTCTATTACATGCATAAGTAGAAAACAAGAATTAATAAATATGGAATCTAAGGAAATTAACCCTCGTAGTATATATTTTAGTTTATTTTTATTTTCCAGTGGAATGTCCACAACAATTTATGGTCCATATTGGAACATAGTAGGTTTATTTTGGAATTTTATGGGAAGTTTCAAAGGATCTGAGAACTGGTTTAAGAAATAAGTCGTAAAACCCCCACAATGACTGAAAAAGCTATTCATAATAACCCTTGGGTTCCAGTAGAGGAGAGATTGTCAAGGTGGTAAGTGCAGGTTGTGGATATCAACTATAATATGAAATTCTTTATGGTGGATCTAACAAACATGATTATAATTCAAGAGGATAGAGGTTCCAACTTAGAGGTTAGATCAAAGGGAAAATAGGGGATCAAAAAAATCCAAAGAAAAGGAAAGGGAACAACCTAAAAAGGAGTAACCAAGTTTGATTACTATGAACCAATCACCATTCCCATTCAAGATGGAAGAAAAGGTGGAAATCAAGCCATCTCAAGGTGAGATTGATGCTTTAAAATTAAATCATTGGTTGCAACAATTAGAAGTTTACTTTAGTGTTAACCATATAGATGATGAGTATAAAATATCATTTGGTATATTGAAGTTAGAGGGCCATGCACTAAGTTGGTGGTAAATCCACATGGAGACACTTACATTGGAGGGTGATCCCCTATTATCTAAGTGGAAGAAATTTAAAACTATCATAATTTCCCAAATATACCCCATTGAGTAAGTGGAGTACCAATGGATCCAATGGCACTAATTTAGGTAGAGGTAGGAGTATAGTGTACAAGGGTACACCACCAAATTCATGAAGATGGCCATTATGCTAGGTATCTCTCCCAAAAACCCAAATGTACTCAAGTATCTAGGGGGTCTACACAACGATCTGTGAAAGTGGGTGATGTTGTTCAAGTCAAGAATAATTGACGAGGCTTGTGTACATGCATAGTCCCTAGAAATCATAGTTAAAAATAAAGGGTAGTCAAGTGGTTGGAAATAGAAAGAGCACCAAGAATTTTCCAACGAAGGGAAGAAGAAGTGGAAAGGGGGAAGGACAAGAAGACAATTGCCATCGAACATCCATTAGGGGAATTTTGAGGTCTAAAATGGGCCTCCTAAGAAAAATTTACAACCAAAATAAACTTTATAAGAACCAATATGGTTCAAGATGATGATCTGAACCATGTGGGATGATTCACCATTTTTGGAGTAAAAAAGTACAAAGATTAAAAAATAATAAAATATTAAAACTACTTTTTCAACTCATATTTTCAACTTATCTCCCTAAGTGTTTACTCAAATTTCAAGTGCCAGTACTCGTTGGATGAAAAATTTAATTCCTCACCCAAGTAGTACCCATGTTTCATACTTTCAATCGACCCTACTACACGAAAAATGAGAAATACATGAGAAAACGTGATTGCAATCACACTTTTCATGTATTTCTGATTTTTCGTGTAGTAGGGTCCATCATATGGGTACTCCTTGAATGAGGAATCAAAATTTTCATCCAACAAGTGTTTCCGCTTGAAATTTGAGTAAAACCATAAGGAGATAAGTTGAAAATGCGAGTTGAAAAAATAGTTTTGCCTTTTTTCCCTTCAAAATTTGATGATGTAATGTAATCTTATTTTATTATTTCCACTATTCTTTTATAATTTCCTTAGGAGGTCCATTTTATACCTCAAAAATCCCCTAATGAATGCAAGGATCCTAGAAATCACTACAATTGCTACAACATTAATGGATACATAGAGGAGAGTTGTTGGAAATTACATCTAGACCTAAACACAAAGAACCGAAAGAAGGATAGGAAGAAAAGTAATATTCTTGCCACATATTAAATCAATTAGGTGGAAATAAAATCTAATGTGGACTAGAGGATAGTTTGCACATCTGTGCAAAAGGAGGTGAATCTAAGCAGCCTCCATTACTAGGAAAAGAAATAGATAACCAAGCTATTCCATATTAATATCTAGGTCAAGAAGACAAAGAACAATGCCTTGTTCAACTCAAGTTTACAAGCTAACCTCATAACAGTGGATCTAGTAAACAAACTTGGATTGGATATTCATGATCATCCTAGCACATATCCATTGGGTTGGTTAAATAAGGATGTAGAAATCAAGGTAATTAAACAACAACGACTCTACAATTTTCTGTTAATGTTGATTTTATTAATGGAGTAGAATGGGATGTAGTTTCACGTGATGTATGTGAAGTTGTGTTTGGAAGTCACTATATGTATATGAAGGTGAAATATTCATATAGAACCATCCCATCAAGGATGGGAAATCATTCATCATCAATGCACACAAAGGAAAGTATAAAATTTCACTTGTAAGTGCTAACCAAGCCAATGAATTGATTAATTCTAGAAGTACATTTTATTATTTTAAAGAGGAAATCAGTATAGTGGGGAGTCAATAAGGTAAAATACATATTAAAAGGGGTGTATTAAAGAAAAAAAACAACATTTGGAAGGGTTTCTATAGGAATATAGGGGTGTGCTCTATGAGCCTAAAAGGAAAACACCCAAGAGGAAAGGACAACACAAGATCTAATTGTCATCAAACTCTCCATTGTTAAACATTGGGTTGTATAGATAGTTTTTTCTTAAAGCAAGTGAAGTGAAGAAGTAGTTGCACTACTAGTAGGGTGTGATTCGACCAAGTAATTCACCTTATGGATGATAAATCATATTGTTCCAAATAAAAATGGGACTTGGTGGGTGTGCATTGATTATAGAGTGATATAAATGATTATGCTCGAAAACAAGTAACCCTACCTAAGATTGATGATTTTTTTGGATCAGTTGCAACTGTGCAAAATATTTCACCAAGATGGATTTAAAAGCAAGGCATCATCAAGTGCAAGTAAAGGAAGAAGAAATCTAGAAGACCACCTTCAAAACCAGAAAAGGTTTGTATGAGTGGTAGGTCATGCCATTTGGTCTATGGAATGCATTGGCTACATTCATGAGATTAATTAATGATTTATTGTGCTCTTTTCTATATTCATTTGTTATTGTTTATTTGGATGATATACTAGTTTATAGTATTAACTTGGAGGAGAACATCTCATATTTGATGAAGGTGATAAAGAATTTGGAGAAGCACCAACTAGTATAAAATATAAAGAAATGTGACTTTGCATTGTAGTATTTGTTGAGGCTTGAAATTCATGATATATTTTCTATTAGTTTCCCATTTTTTTCGACTCTTAAACCCCCATTTTTGTCCCTATATAGTTATGTTTTATTAATTATGAAGTAAAACCATGTTAATAAAGGAACAAAAGGTAAATCTTCATTATTGTTGAATCTCTATTGTTTTAAATACATTTAAAGAGCTTAATCATAATTAAAGGCCAGTAATGAAGGTTTAAGCAGGTCTTGTAATCCTTGAGGCTTCCTAAAACCAAGCTTTACATTAAAAATGGATGTGCACCTCCAGAATTAGAATGGACACATGGTTTCTTTGAAGTCAATATTTAGATGACTTTCGACCTACTAGATTAGATCTCTAGTTTACAACAAGTGCCTAGTTGGATTACCAACATAATGGGAAACCCTGGCGAGATTTTCTAGAGATTCCCTGCATTGAGTTTCTTTAGCTTTGAAGAGGTCGCTAAACCTTCTGTTGGAAGCTCATTACCTTCTTGTTACTTTCCCATTCCAAATTTTCACATAGGTGATTAGATCTCTTGGAGCTTTACTCAAATTATGCTTTCAACCATGGAGGATAGCGATGTTATTTTGTACTAATTTCATTTATAAAAATAGAGCATTGGCTCTAAGTTTGGGGAGCAGCGACAAGTTTTATTTTGTTTTAATTCTATAACACATCCCCTTACTGTGACCATTGGGAGTGCTCTTATGCATATTTATCAATGTAATATGTGGGCTATGAATATAAATCTTGTTGTTGATGGTTAGTTTGTGTGTTTTGTGATAGATCATGGTGCGAGTTAAGCTTTATTCAAGGCAATGTTGCTAGTTGGCAAGGGCCCACTAACCCAACACATTGCCTCATTGATTTCTTATGCTTTCAGTACAAGTGTGGTGTGTCATCAAGCTTAATATGTAGAAATATGTATTAATGTGTGATCTATTTTAATTTAGAACCGAACTATCTACTGAAAATAGAAACAAGAAATGATAAAAATAGAATCCAGAAATTCCAGATTAATTTGTCCTTGAATTAAACTGAGAATTAAAATCGAATTTTATTCTCATAGCAACTTGTAATAGTTAACTAGAGTGAGTTTACTTAATTAACTTAGGAATTTCGAGTTGGAAGTCTTTATGAAGTCATGTATATGTTCTCCCTATATTATAGGTGTCCAAGATGAGTTAACTATGAGTGGTAATTAGTTAAGTCAGTTTATTGAGTTAAGTCCAGTTAAATTAGTTCCAAATTATTTGAGGAACTAATAGTGAGTTAATAGTCAGTTGATGCGTTTGCACTCAAGTAGTGCTACTCTAGTTAACTGAATATTCCCTCATCAGAAACTCATACATGTTGATTATGAGAAATACCCAGTTGAGACTACAATGCAAGGATAATGTACTATTTTTTATTTTTCTGAGTTGCACTGATAGTGCATGAAATCAATAACTGAACCTAGAAGCGATTGCACAGTTATGGATGAGGAATATCACTTTAAATATAGGCTAATTCTCTTAGGAATTGTGCAAAGAATTAAAAGCTTGGAGACTTGGAAATTTGGCTAAGTATTGGCCAATGGAATTCATCAGGTGGAGGATAGGAAATACTTGTGCAAGTTAAGCTCAAGGTTGAGAAGTGCATATTGTATTCATCCAAATTATTTGACAAAAGGACACATTGGAATAGAGACTTGGAGAGCTTGTGAAGAGGCTAAGAGTTGGCCTTGAGATTGTTTATGAGTTGGTCATTGAATTTGCTGAGTGTTGGGATTGTTCTAGAGAGAACAAGCATTGTAATTTTATCCTAATTTTCCAAATTAATACAAAACAGATAGTGGGGTTTTGACTTGTGGCTTTCCCCCAGATATTTATTGTGTTATGTGCTATTGATGTTCTTCCTCTTGTCAATTATTGTTTTCCTCGATCTTTATGTGCTTTCATTGTAAAGAATAGAAGTAGATTCGTGTCTCTTGCTTTAGAAAATTGCATTAGCTTGTGAATCTATAGGATTTTCTACATGGTATTGGAGCTGAGAACAATATACTAGAGGAGATTTAGAAGTTTTGAGTTTTGTGCCACGAGTTTGCAAAGAAGATTTGAAAAATTTTGTGCAACATTTTTAGAAACAAATAGCAGATTTGGATTCTTTGTGAAAAATACCCAAATCCAAAAAAAGAAATTGGCCAAATTAGAATTCGGATGAGGGAGATATCATTGATTTAAAATTAGCTCTTTTTCTAGAAAATTTCATGACAGTGGGACAAATGAAACAAATTGGTGTGCTAGCCAAGAACATGTATGCATTTTAGGTACAATATGCATGCAAAGATTTGAGGAGCAAGGCAAAGGTTAGAGACTTGGTGGTTGAGAGCGAGAGTAAATTACCTCTCAACGTGTAGCCCTAGAAGAAGCCTTAGAAGTAGCTTCAGGAAGTTGTGGAGTAGCCACAAGTAGAGAAACTGAGAGGAGACCGAGTGGAGAGATCCACTCAAGCAGAGAAGAAGTAGTCTCAGACAATTTTTGAGCAGCCACAATTGGAGAAGCCAAGAGGAGACAAAGTGGAGGCATCCAGTCATGAAAAGACCTCTAGTAGGGGGAAATTTCGAGCCAAGTGGGTAGAGGGACCACGTGCAGCCATACCTCTAGGTGAGAGGTGGGATGATTTAAACTGATAGTCCCAAGAGGGATGAAATTAGGCAGGGTCCATTGAGTGGTTTTATCTCATGGGTTGTACCTTGCTACAAGAGCCCAAAGTACATAGTAGTGGGAGGAATCAATGGGATTGATGTAGTTAGAGATCAAAGTGACTGAGGCTAGAGTAGTCAGGTACTAAAGAAGCGTAGAGGGGGTTGAAAAAAGTGTAGAAAGGAAGAGTCAACAGAAGTGCAAAGTTTCCAATCGACAAAGGAAATAACACTTAGAGACTTTGATGACAGAGGCATCATTTTGATTCAGGTTTGATGTTTTTTTTTTTTTGGAATTGTTGGAGCAACAACATTGGAGAGAAGTGTTGCATGCAGAATATTCCAAAGGTTTAGGATCGGGATCGAGTTGAATTCCTTTCTTGTTGAGAGGGAGTGTTGAAAATAGCAACAAAAAATGATAAAAATAGAATCCAAAAATTCCATTTTAATTTTTCCTTGAATTAAACTGAGAATTAAAATCGAATTTTATTCTCATAGAAATTTGTAATAGTTAATTAGAGTGAGTTTCCTTAATTAACTTAAGAATTTCTAGTTGGAAGTCTTTATGAAGTCATGTATATGTTCTTCCTATATTATATGGGTCCAGGATGAGTTAAGTATGAGTGGTAATTAGTTAACTCAGTGTATTGAGTTAAGTCCAATTAAATTAGTTCCAAACTATTTGAGGAACTAATAGTGAGTTAACAGTCAGTTGATGCACTAGTGCACTCAACTAGTGCTACTCCAATTATCTGAATATTCCCTCATGAGAAACTCATGCATGTCAATTTTGAGAAAGACCCATTTGAGACTAGAGTGCAGAGAAAATGTACTATTTGTTTTAGATTTTTTTGAGTTGCATTGATAGTGCATGTAATCAGGAACTAAACCTAGAAGGGATTACACAGTTATGGATGAGGAATTTTCCTTTAAATATAGGCTAATTCTCTCAGGAATTGTGAAAAGAATTAGAAGCTTGGAGGCTTGGAAATTTGGCTAAGTATTGGTCAAAGGAAGTCATCAGGTAGAGGACAGGAAATACTTATGCAGGTTAAGCTCAAGGTTGAGCAGAGCATATTGTGTTCATCCAAATTCTTTGACCAAAGGACACATTGTAATAGAGACTTGGAGAGATTGTGAAGAGGATAATATTTGGCCTTGAGTTTTCTTATGAGTTGGAGACTGAATTTGATAATTGCTAGGATTGTTCTAGAGAGAACAAGCACTGTAATTTCATCTTAATTTTCTGGATTAATACAAAACAGATACTGGGGTTTTGATTTGTGGCTTTCCCCAAATATTTATTGTGTTATGTGCCATTGATGTTCTTCCTCTTGTCAATTATTCTTTTTCTTGATATTTATGTGCTTCCGCTGTAAAGAGTAGAATTATATTCTTGCTCTTGCTTTAGCAAATTGCATTAGCTTGTGAATCTACAAAATTTTCTACACTATCATTTTAACAATCAATGTGTGAGTTTGTGTTGACAACTCTGTGCTATAACAAATATCTAGATTGGTCTTAAAATGGTTGTGTTTAATTCATAAGGTAAGGCTCTAGTTCATAATGTTTATATATGACATAAATCTCCCTTTTGTAGTGATCAGAATTGGCATATAGAAGCGTGATCTGGTTTGTGAGACCCAAAATGTGCAGAATGGCTTTTTTGTGATCATATTCAACTTCTAGAATGCATATTTGACTTATAATATTTAAATTTTATATGTATGGTACAAATATTTGTTAGACACACACATGGGCAACAACATAATATGAAAGATAAGCATGAGAGTTCATTTATTATTAACAAATCATATACATTTATAGTACATGGTGTGACTCTTGGTTTCATATTCCAAGGTCTCTTGGACTTCCTTAGTCTATTTGGCTTCCACACTAACCCATAGAGGATTAGGTGTCCAACATTCCCCCCTTAATCCGAAGGGTTATGTATGAGTCCAAGAAGAGAGTTGTAATAAAAAATGTGCAAAAATGCATGGCAACACTAGGCTAAATGTGTTCTCTAAAATGTTAGTATAAAGGGTGGTGGTTTAAGGATGACCACCAATATTGGAATGCTTAGTGAAATTCCTAGAACTCTTCCAAAGCTGGCAAGAAGCTGAAGTCTTCTACTAGAGGAAGTGCTCCTATTGTTTTGAAGAGGGAAACCTTCAACCATGAAAGAGAGGTCTCACCCCGCATAAAAGGGAGAACTTCAACCTGAAAAGGGAAGTCTCAATCTGTGATGGTTTAAGTATGACCAACAACTCTGGAATGCTTAATGCAATTCCTGGAACTCTTCAAGTCTGGCAAGAAGATGAAGTCTTTTGCTAGAGGAAGTGTCCCCAACTCTATTCCTAGAACTCTTCTGAAACTGGCAAGAAGCTAAAGTATTCTGCTAGAGAAAGTGTCCCAAACCCATAGAGGATTAGGGGCATCTCTGTCTCTGGCTACAACTTTGAATCTGGTATGGTAGGTTGTGGTTCAAACTCGCTTGATGTGGCTTTGAAGCTTGTAGATGACCATCATTTCCCCCCTGTTAGATACAAGGTGAGATGATGGAGAAAACTCAACTGCAAGACTATTCAATACTCTTGAACAAGTTCTGACATGTGATTGAAATATCTTCTTGGTTGTTGATGTCCATTGCCAAGAAGTAATCTATCCAAGATGAATCTTTGTTCTTACAGGAGGTTTGTTTCTGAAGCATTTGTTTGAAGAATAACTGGTTTTATGACAATGCTTACATGGATGAAGATCAAAATAATGATCCTTTAGATGGCCAACTCAGTCACAATGTTGGCATTTCACAATCTGTTGTGGCTGTTGTGGAAGAGAACCAGAATCTGAAACAACTGAAGGTGAACTGTCATGAGGAGCAGGTGAAGATGAACCATCCTAAATAAATCTAACACTTTAAAATTGGATTGGTTTGGAGTATTCTAGAATATGAAAGGAAACATCCTTGTCATATCCAAGACCAGTTTTGTGCTTGTTGTGGACAAGCTCTTCCCAAGGTCTGATTATGGGCTTCAAAAGTGTTGGATGAATTTCTGCATCTGCATCTACAACTGCTGCTTTATTGGGTACTAAATCTGAATGAACTATAACATTATTGACTTGCTGCTGATGGGTGGTTGTCTCAATGTTCTAAACAAAAATAGGTTCAGAATGATGTCTATTTTGATGTAGCTCTTCTTGTTGTAGTTGTGATTCAAGTTGTAAAAAATCAATCTTTTCCTATGCATTATGTAGGCAGGTCTGAATGTCACAGAGAGTGTCTTTATTGATGTTTACCATCCCACCAATAGTAGAATGTATTAGTGTATTCAGTAACTCTAATGCATCATCAAATCTAGCCATTTTCTCCAACTATACTATTAATACATTAGGCTATAATTTACACAAAACTAGTTGATTAAATGAGAATTTGCACGTTTGCAAACCAAATGGGTTATAACTGCAATCACTATAACCTCCTTTTTTTTTTTGAATGATAACTTGAAATAAGTAATGCAATTCCAATCGCCATAATGTAGATCTCTCTCTTTCTGAGGATGAGAAGAATTAGAACCATTGTTACATGTGTTCTCCCGTTCCGTCTGAAAAGGAAAATAGCCCTATAGAACCTTGATTATGAAATGGATTGAAATATGCAAAGCAGTTAAAACGAAGAAAAAGGCAGATGTCACTCTTTATAAGGAGGTGGAGAAGAATTAGGTTACAATCACTCTTTTATCCACCACCAGCACCGATACTTTTTTAGCATGAAAAATTCTTCAAACCTATATTTTGATTTTGATCCAGAGCTTAATTAGGCAGCCATAGACTCACAGTGGCTTGGGAGGTCCACTGATGAATTTTCAATCATCAAAGGCTTTGTTGTGCACTTACAATGAATAGAATCCAAACAATGGGGACTAATATGCCTTTCCTTTCCTTCTATTCCTAGGTTTAGCCTCTCTGGAGATCAAATGGGTCACATGTCAATGGATGATCTATCTGGAATGAGGGCTTGTAGAGATGCGTCACCATATTCACTCTAACTATGAAGTTAGAGACGTGGTCATTAAGGCAGAAATGCAAACAGAACGACAGCAGTTGGTACTTTCAGACACTTCAAAGTCACCTGTTGAGTCCATAAGAGCAGGGGACACTAAGATTTCATAATAGGACATGACATTAAAGAATTAGGAGCACACACACTGGTTTGTATGGCGATGTACACTAATGTAGATGGGGAGTGGAAGCATATTCCTCAGTTTTTCAAATTTGTGGTGGTTAATCCACTTTCAGTGAGAACAAAGGTGCACTCTGTCAAGGAAAGCACTTTTTTGGAAGCTTGCATTGAAAATCACACAAAGTCACATATCTGCATGGATCAGGTCCAATTTGAGCCTGTTCAAGCTTGGATTGCAACTACTTTGATAGATGATGGTGATAATTCTATATCAATTGAGACAACATTTTGTTGACTCTAGATTAGTGGAAGTTGAAGGAAGCAACAACCCTGGCAAGCTTCAGCTCACATGGAGGACAAATTTGGGCGAACTAGGCTGCCTGCAAACACAACAAATGGCTGCTTCTATCCACCTCACACAATTGTGTATGTCGCCATTAAACACCACAAGTGCCAAGAGTATCTAAGTCTCAAATGTTGGTCACGTATCCAGCCACTTATCTTTCATTTTCTTCTTTGCTCAGATGTAGCTTAAACATGAGAAATTGATAGGAAAGGAGCCCACACATATGTAAGTTATTCGAACTTGGTATCTATGTTGGTCAATTTAAGGTGATGCTCAAACCCTTATATCTTTCGGTCTTTCAACCGTAAAATGGATGACCATAGATATAATAGACAAACAAGTAGGTAAATAAATTCTCAAGCAACATGTAGTTAAGCATTCAAGTGGCATGAAGAGCAAAGAGGCTATGGAGAACGTTCAAAAATCATGAGCATTTGGTAAAAATTTCATGCGAAAGTAGAGAAATGGCTTAAGGAGAAAAATGGTAGCCTCCAGGTAACTGTCCCTATCCCTGAGCTTTGTTAGTTGTGCATACTGCTTTTTGACTAGTTCAATGAGTCGACACTCCAATATTTGTCCAAGTAACTAACCACAGCAGTAACACATACCACATATCTCCAACCAGTTTCCTTTGGTGATTTGAGGGACCTCTGACATATCAATCTCTCAAGTTGCCTACCCGATTCCTTTGATAAATATCCCCAACACATTGATTTGCAAGGCTGTAACAATTTGAGGACTTGTTGACTACCTTCGGTGATTTGATGAACCTCGAGTATATCAATCTCTCAAATTCCATGATTTGGAAAGGATTCAATATAACTTCAAGAATTTAAAGAAGCTCAAGTATCTAGATGTGGAGGGTTGCTCTAATTTAATCATTGATAGATTTGAAATAATTCAAATATCTGATAACTTACCGGTGGAACATCAAATTCAATTGGAACAATTATATAATACCATTCAACCTTTTAAAAACCCTTAATGCAACATCAATTTGGATTTACATACCATGATCAGTCTCCATATATAATGTATGGCATGACCTCAAATAATGCAAAACAACATGCAGATGAAGGTTCAACGCACCACTCACCAGTCTCCAACCATGAAAACATAGTACAACATGTTCAACGCATATATATATATATATATTATATATATTAATGCTAATCGTCTCAACATTAGGGAACGTTCATTTCTTCACCTCATTCAGTATTCCAACACACAACAATGTGAATAATTTATACCAACGTTCACATAACAAGAATTTCAACCAACATATTCAACACAAAGTCCTTCAGTCTTCCAACAATATTTCAATCAATTCCAGATTTCACCTTCACATCAGGTTCACCACATGTGTACACAAGCTCACAGGTTTTAACCACAAATGAATTTTGGACCTGCGCTCATTGAAGATGTTCAATGCTACTCCAAGGCTCCAAATTCATGGCAAGACATTAATTGAACGTAGCAAATAAATCCTTCGACTTTGACCTCTGACAGAGCATTCACAGATCCAAAAATGTCAGTGCATCATTCATGGAGGAGAACATTCCTACCATCAAAAGATCATCAAGAGGAGGCATACAACGTAACTATTATGACAACGAATAGTGGACAACGTAACTGTTATGTTATTCCTATGCAACAACATATTTTCATGCAGTATTATGGAAGGCGTTTTATATATTAGAATATTTCTGTAAATAGGGAGATGGAAAACAAATTCTAGAAAATCTAAAAATGCCTATGCCCAAAATTGGCTCACAGTAATTATGCAGGGGCAGGAATATGCTTATTGCTCTGATACCATGTTAAACACACACATGGGTAGCAACATAATATGAACAATAAACATGAGAGTTCATTTATTATTAAAAAATCATATACATTTATAGTACATGGTGTGACTCTTGGTTTCATATTCCAAGGTATCTTGGACTTCCTTAGTCTATTTGGATTCCACACTAACCCATAGAGGATTAAGTGTCCAAAAATATCTATTTCATAGTTATCTAACTTAACATATAACCTTTCTTTACTTCGAATTGCAATTACTTGATGATATACAATATGCTTGTATGTAGTAGTATTTCATGTGTTAATTTGGGTTTTATTCATTTTGATAAACTACGAAACTATGGTATGAATATTATTTCACGAGTTTAATATTGTTAGTGTTGACTATAGTTGGTAGTATCGAGTTTTCATTGATCACCTAATTCCTTTTTCTCTATTCTATATTGTGTTCAAGTTTGCATGAGAGAAGTCAATCACTCTGAGTACATATTTGAAGTGTTGCAACCTTTCAAGGTTGTGGGAACATACTTTGTCTCTAAGTGTGAAAGATTATAGTTCTTAAGGGAAGGGCCTTGCAACATGAACTTAGTGGTCCCAATAGCTTAGGGTTTTTCATTGATTTACTAGATTAATATGCTTACCACTAAAGGAAACCAAGTTGCATTGTAACTTTACATGAAATTTCAATGATTGAAATTGGGAAACTATTTAAGAAATCTTATGTCCTATGAGGAATCTACAATAGGATCCCAGGTTGATTATAGATATTTCATGTTTCCATTCCCTGTTGAAGTTTTTTCAAGTAAGGGGACAAGGTCTATTGAAGATAAGACCTAGGGAAAACTTGTAAGAACCTTATTATCCTTAGATAAGCTAAGAATCCTTGAGTCCACATCTATTGACTAAACCTCTTATGCGTGACTGTGAAGATAGGGTTCCCACTGTAATAGGTAGACATCAAAACCTTAATGTCAATGCCTCCTCACATGTAATGTGGTCCTTCTAAGATTGCACTCCCAGAGTGACATATTTATGTTGTGAATTTTTAGCCAATAGATTCACTCAACATTTTGGTATCATTTCTAGGGAGGTGATCGCGAGATAAGAACATTGGTGGTCTAATTTTTCTCATTGATTCCCAAACATTTAAGACTTGGAGTAGTGGGAAGGTAACATGGGAGGTAAGAACCTGCATGACCACTTTGGTGAGTCCCACAAGCCCTTGTCATGTTGGTAAAAACATGTTTATTTCCTTCTTTCTTCTATTTTGCAAGAGAAATTTTGAGCTAACAGTGTGAAAAGATAACTTGTTGATGACTTGATATTAGTAGCACTAGGAGCTTGTGAGTGTAGTTTTATTTCTATATGTTGGTATAATGCATTTCATTTTATGAAAATTTGCTTTCTTTTCTTTTGTATTTGATTGATGGAAAGGAAAAAAGTAACTCATGTCAACAAAAAACTTGGTGAGAACAAGGACTTAGTAGCATGAAGGGATCTAAGTATATGACAAGTCTTGTTTTGATTTTTTTTTATATCATAATTTCATTTATTTATTTAAGAACTATTTATTTGGGTGTTGTAAGTACCCCCACCACACCCCCCCCCCCCCCAAATGTACTAATATATATATTAGATACGAATTATAAACCAATAAGGAAACATACAAGAATGATCAAGAACTTATTGGAGAATGTTACTCCAAAACTTTATCGAATCCTAGAAATAGTTGATGTCTCTACCTCTCCCTCTTAGGAAGACCATATTTTGGTAGCAATCAAGAACATATCTTCCTCTTGAGAAGTGATAGAGGATCAAACATTATATGAACCATAGCTAGATCTACAAGTATTCTGTAATCACCTTCACCAACCTTCTAAGGAGACTCAATGGAGAGTAGCCATTAGAACCTAAAGTCAAGGAAAACATAACATGACTATCATTAGATCCATCATACACTCAAGGAACAAACCATCAAATAGTGGAACATTTGTCTGACATGGAAGAAGAGAAAATATAGAGTGGACATAATGAGCAAGGGAACCAAGAACGTGTTGACTACATCAAATATTGGTTTCATATGGCTATTAGATCAAGGCGCCATTCTCTTCTTCAAAAAACTCTTCTCATTGTATCATTTGAGCTAGTTTGTCTCTCATGCTCTGGTATACATTGAAGCCTATTTTTTAAACACCTAAGTATGAGTACATTTACTATCTTGAACATGGCTTCACTGAAATATGCTTACACTTGAGGAAAGACCTTCTTTTTAGTAAATTAGATTAGTGTAGGAGAATAAATCAATAAAAGATTAAAGATAAAAATAAGTCTTATAGTGAAATCCAGGATACTGGCACAATTAGACGTGGACTTTGCTTGAAAACAAGGTTATTGGTTAGAAAATTTCTCAATAATCTCTACATCATGTTGTCATTTCTCCAAAAATCCTTCATATTTTGGTATATCCTCGTGTTAGCGTATGTGGGATGCATTAAATCCCTCCCACTAATGATTCTTGACCCATCGACATCAACACATGATCTAGGTTTAAAGCTAGATAAATTTTTGAGTACCTTGAGGCTTACATGCATTAATGACAGGTTCTATCACCGACGATAGTGGGAATACAATAATGTCCCTTGACTTTTAGATCTTGCAGATAAATCAACATAAAAACATTCATTCATAACTAGAAATATGTACTAAGGTACCTTGATGCTCATTGAAATCACTAGTGGGTCGTCTTGCATTGCTCTGATCTCTTTCCATGCTTGAATATAACACATCCATTCACAAGGATATTTGCATAACGGGTCCAATTTTGATGAATATTTTTTTAATCATTAAACAATGATTTCAACATTTCAAAGTTTTCATTTTATGCAACCAAGTCATAAAACTAAAGAAAAGATAGATCAAATGACTAGAAAAATAGCCTCTTCGAGGGAGAAACCTCCTTTACATCACATAAATGAAAAATTCATGGATGATACAAATGAAAAGACCTCCTTGGTATATATAGGAGTCTAAGGAGTCACAATATAATTAGATCCTACATAAAATAATAGTGTAAGGGAACAAGGATAATAATGGTGGACTCCTATGGGGCACAACAATTACAATATGAGGGCTAAATGGGCACAACAATAATAATAGGGGGCTATACTAAAAATAACAATAAGGGGGCTACACTATTATTATAGGGACCTAACATGCCCCTGTCCTTTAAAAAAGTGTTGTCCTCAATGCTTGAGTAGTTCTAGATGCTTCAATATAAAATTATCATCCTCCCATGTGGAATATTTAGCAGGTAAGTTCTTCCACTTAATGAGATACTATGAAATTGATTGATTTCATAACTATCAAGTTATTGTTTCCATGATTGCTTCAGGATCCAATATGATTTTACCTTCTTCATCAAGTTCTGGAAATATTGTTTGAACCAGGAGCTTGTCATTGATAACCTTCTTTAAGCATGAAACATGGAAAATTGGGTGTACTCGGGAAGATGCCAACAACTCCAATTTGTATTCCTTATTACCAATCTTTTGCAACACTTTGTAAGTACCATAATACTTGGGTGACAATTTATTATCCTTCTACGCTTGCTTGAGGGACATTTTTGTGTATAGTTGTAGCCTTAAAAAAACCTAGTGACCTACATCAAAACTTCTTTCACTGTGATGCTGAACTGCCTATTGTTTCATTCGATTTTTCGCTAGACTAAGGTTATCCTTTAAGAGTTGAAAATATTGTTGTTGATGCTCAATGTGATCTTCCAATGCTTGAACCTTAAAATTCTCTTAAAGATAATGTGATGGATGGTGGATGATATCCATAAAATACCATAAATAGGGTCATTTCTGCTGCAGTATGGAAGGAAGTTTTATACCACCATTCAACCAGAGGTAACCATTTGACCCATTGTATTTTCTCATTAGATACAAAGAAACAAAGATATCCTTCTAAACATTTGTTCACTATCTCAGTTTTTCCATCAGATTGAGGATGAGAAGATGACCTATGAGCTAATTGAGTACCAAGAAAAGAAAATAATTCCTTCCAAAAATTTCTAGTGAAAATGGGATCTCTGTCACTTACAATAATATTTGGGTTTCCATTTAGCTTTTGAACTATTTCCGTAAATGCATTAGCAATTGTATTGGCTTTAAAAGAATGAGATAGTCTAGAAAAATGTGCGTGTTTAGTAAGTCTATCAACTACTACCATGATGACACTCTTTCCTTCAAACTTGGGTAAACTTGTGATAAAACCCATTGATACCTCCTCCCAACGTTGAATTGGAATGGCTAAAGGTTGTAATAGACCCGAGGTCTTAATTTTATAAACTTTATTTTGTTGGCAAATCAAACATTCCACCACAAACTTCTAAATATCATATTTAAGGCCATGCCGAAAAAAGTCCTTCTTGACCCTGTGGTAAGATTTTAAAATTCCTGAGTGCACTCCTAAGAGGGAGGTGTGCAATTCCAAAAGAATATTTTGTTTTAGTTAGGAATTATTACATAGATATAAGTGATCTTTGTACCATAATGAATCATTTTTCCAGATAAATGTATGAGATGTACTGGGATCTTGCTGCAACTTTTGAATGAGTGTCCACACCTCTTCATCATTCTTTCATTCATTCCTTCCTTCAGTTATCCAATCAGGTTGGATAATAGAGATGATACATAGCAATGATTCCAAATCCTCATCCTTTATTGAGAGTGCATTTGCAAGAACATTTTTCTTCAATTTTTTGTAGATGATTTCGAAGTCATAATCCAACATCTTTGTGACCCATTTTTTCTACTCTTCTAAAGATAGTCTATGTTACAAAAGGTATGTAAGACTATCATGATTTATTTTTACCTTGAAGTGTCTTCCCATTAAGTAAGGTCACCATTTATTTAGTGCATGTAGTATTGACAACATTTCCTTCTCATATATAGGTTTGTGTAAATAATTTCCCTTGATTGGAAGACTTTCAAAATCAATGGATCTTATTTCTTGCATTAAAAAAACACCAATTCAATTTCCCGAGGCATCACATTCCACAATAAAAGTTTTTTTGAAGTCTAGCGTAGCTAAAACTAATGCTTGACACATTTCCCCTTTAATATGTTCAAAGGAATTAGTTTTTTCTAGAATCTAAGAAAATGCATCTTTATTCAATAATGTTGTTAGAGGTGCTTCTATTATCCCATAATTCTTAACAAACTTGTGATAATACCCTGTCAACCCTAGAAATCCTTGAATATTCTTTAGGGTTATGTGGATTTTCCATTCCTTAATGGCTTTAATTTTGTTAGGGTTTAACTTAACAACCTAATGAGAGACAATATGACCCAAATATTCCACCTCCTGTACTCCAAAGAAACAATTGGAGGTTTTTTCATATAATTATTTCTTCTCCAATAGTTTGAGCACCATGTAAACATGCTAAACATGATCCTTACAAAACTTGTCGTATATTAGTATATCATAAAAAAAAAAATTAACACAAATTTTCTAAGGGAAGGTTAGAAAAATGAATTCATCAAAACTTGAAAGGTGGAAGGTGCATTAGTAAGGCGAAAAGGCATGACCAGAAATTCATAATGACCTTCATGAATTTTGAATGCTATTTTCGAAATGTCTTCGACCTTCATTCTAATTTGATGATATCCTAAATGAAGATCCAACTTTGTGAAGTAAATTTCTCCATGTAATTCATCCAACAATTCATAAATGAAAAAAAATGGAAAATTTATATTTAATAGTGAGCTTGTTTAGCTCCCTATAATCCAGACACATACACCATGATCAATCCTTCTTGTGCACCAATACTATTAGAGTAGAGAAAGAAAGACTAGGTTGAATTATACCGACCTTTAGCATTTCTGCAACCATACATTCAATTTCACTCTTTTGGGCATATGGATATCTGTAAGGCCTGATGTTTGGAGGAACACTTCCTAGAATGAAGTGAATAGCATGATCCTAATTACAAATAGGTGTGAGGCCTTTGGGAGTCTCAAATACCCTAGAATGATTGTCCAAGACCTTTTGGAGATCTAGAGAAATAGATGATTTCTATGTTTGAACCTCCAGTGAGCATAATTGTGTAATTACACCCTATTTTTATTTCTTCAAAAACTTTGTCATGCTATTGGATTTGATTATCTTCCATGGTTTCCTTGCGATACCCCTTAATTTAATTTCCTTTCCTTCCCAAAATGTTTTCAAGAACAGTTCGTGAAAATTAAAATCTATTGTGCCCAAAGATTGTAACAAGTGGACTCCTAGTACAACACCAACACAACCCATTGGAATTGAAAGAAGTGGACTATTCAATACATATTATGCCATGGTTAGCTTGATATTATGCCAATTTCTTGAACAATTTATAGTTCCTCCATTTGCAATCATCACTTGACACTCTAGTGTTGGATATAAAAAGCAATTCAATTCCTTGGATATCTTAAAATGAATAAAACTATGGATACTACCTGAATCAATCAACACTCTTACCTTTTTCTTCTTGATATATCCTTCTATATTGAGAGTTTGAGGAGTGGTAATTCCTGCCAATGAATTACAAGATATGGTCAGATTCATTTCTTCTTTATCGAGGGTTGGTTCCTGGTGTATATTCCCTTCTTTTGATGTTTCTTGTTCCAATTCTTCCTCCTCTTCACAATCTATGTAAAAAAAAAATTACTAACACACTTGTGACCTTTACTGTATTTTCTATCACAACTCTAACAAATCCATTTTGTGCTTTTTTCCTCCAATTGTTGTGGTGTCAACATTGTAGGTTTGGAGGGATAGGAGCAACAGCACTTCCATTTTTTAGCCTAATTATCCAGAGCAAAAGTTTGACAAAGGGAAGTCACAAAGAGCTTCTTCACCTCTTGGGCTGATTCATAGTGACATCACAGGCCCATTCCCACAGCCTTCAGTCAGTAAGGCTCAATATGTACACACCTTCATAGATGATTTCTCTTGCTTTACTTGGGTATTTTTTATGAAATTAAAATCAGAAGTATTTGAATGCCTAATAGAATTTAAAGCACTTGCTAAGAATGATTCTAGGTGTAAGATTAAGATACTACGTACTGATAATCGGGGGGAGTATCTCAACAAAGATGTGCAGAAACTTTGTATTGATGCAGGTATACAGCTACAACAAACAACGCCATATACACCACAGTAGAATGGTGTCGCGGAGACGAAAAACCGATCGTTAAAAGAGATGGCCAATTATATGCTACAGTCCAAATCATTAGCTCCTAAGCTATGGGCTAAAGATATTAATTTGTAGCATACATTTAGAACCACATCCCTCACAAAGCACTCAAAGGCACCACTCCATTTGAATGTTGGACCGGTAAGAAACTGAAAGTGTCACACTTTCGCATTTTTGGTTCACGAGCATGGGCTCACATTCCGATAGATAAGAGGAAGGCTTTGGAGCCTCAAAGTGTTGAATGTATATTTTTTGGATATCCTAACAGTGTCAAAGGATATAGATTGCTATACTCTCACATTGAAAAGTTCCTTGTAGCTCAAAGTGTGAAGTTTGAAGAAGAATCACTGCATTATTTTTTCAGCAGACCCTGCCGAGGAACCACTTGTTGCCACTAATGAGGAGGAGTCTGAAACTTCTTCGAGCACTTTAGAGTAGCCATCAGAGAATATTATTGGGTCTGATCCAGAGGATGAGGAGTATTTCATGGCTGCTCCAACTTAGCTTCCAACTTGGGCAAAGAAAACCTTGCAAGATGTGAGTGAACTAGTAGGTGATCCTGCGGATGCGAGAAGGACCAGATCATAGTTTTTTGGGGCTCCTCAAACCCTGGCTACCATTGAAACATTGCTTCCCATACATTGCTATATGACACTTGGTTCAGATCCACAGTCACACTCTGAGGCTATTGGAAACCCACTTTGGGAGGCTGTCATGGATGAAGAGTACTCTACTCTCATAGAAAACAACACATGGGACTTGGTTCCACTTTCGAAAGGAAGAAATCTTGTTCGATGCTGATGGATCTATCAAAAAAATATTGTTGTAGATGGTGAGATCAGAATGTAGAAAGCTCGACTTATTGCAAAAGGATACTCATGGGTACATGGCATAGACTATAGGGAGACATTTTTACTTTTTGCAAAAATGGACTCCATTCGACTAGTTTTAGCCATTGCTGCTTCTCGCAGATGGGAAGTTCATCACATGGAGGTGAAGAGTGCATTTATTCATGGAGATATCAAGGAGGAGATATATATGGAGCAGCCATAGGTATACATTCAGAAATATTCCCTCGTTTGTAGATTAAAGAAATCTTTGTATGGCCTAAAACAGGCTCCCAGAGCCTAGTATGCAAAGATGGATTCTTTCCTGCTTTCCATTGGATTCATTTGATGCAAATCTGATCTGAATGTTTATTTTCTGTAACATGATGATTCCCTTTTGATGATAGTACTTTATGTAGATGATTTACTAATGACAGGGAACCTTACCTCAACTATTGATTCGAAAAAATCAACATTGCACGATCGATTTTCCATGACAGATTTGGGACTGTTGCACTACTCTCTTGGTCTTGAAGTTTCTCAATCTACTTTAGGGATCAATATGGAACAGTCTAATTATGCATCAGATCTACTTGTCTACTTTTAGATCACAGAATACAAGCCAACAACATCTCCCTTTCTTTTGGGGATTAGATTTGAGGATGCTGGTACTACACCTTTGGTGGACAGTACACTGTATCGACAGTTGGTTGGGATTTTGTAGTATCTTACTCACACCTAACCTGATATATCTTTTGCATTAGGAGTTTCTTCTAGATATATGTAGGAGCCCCATGAGCTTCACTGGAAAGCTGCAAAGAGAATCCTTAGATATGAGAAAGGTACTTCTAGTTTTGGTATCTTTTATGCCCACTTTCACTTATTGGGTACACAAATTCTAATTGGGCTAGCGATGGTACAAATCACAAGCCCACCTTTGGTTATGTTTTCATCTTTGGTTCAAGGAATTTTTTTTGGTCTTGAAAGAAGAAATCCATGATTTCCTTATCTATAGCCGAGGCAGAGTATAGAGGTATAGTGAATGCAACTACACAGGTTGTTTGGTTGTAGGGGCTTCTCTCCGAGTTTGGTATTCAGTATCCACTTTTGACTGTCATATTTTATGAAAATCAGGGGTCCATTCAGATATCGATTGATCTATTTTAGAGGCAGAGGACCAAGCACATCAAGATTCACATGCATTACATCCATGACTTGATCTGTGACCAAGTCATATCATTGCAGTACTGCCCCATTGAGCAACAGGTTGCAGACATCTTCACCAAGTCTTTCACTGAAAATAAATTTTTAGAACTGAGAGCTATACTTGGAGTGGTGGAGACAGTTGAGTATTCCCTTCTAACCACTTATCTCTTTTTTCCTCTTTTGGGGGGGTGGGGGGGTTCCCATGAGGTTTCCCTCTTTCTTCATTTTATGAGGATCTTTTATTTATTGTACCTAAGTACCTAACATGGCATCTTGGCCAGGAGTTAGTTTAGATAAGTGAATTAGGATAAAGGGGGGTGTTGGAATATAATCCTAACATCTACATTTATTTTTTAGCCTAATTATCCTTGACGTAGCCACATGCACTAAAAATCATGTTCACACTTGGTTTTTGGTAAACTAGATTGGTGGACCATCTTTCCCTTGTTTTTTGCCTTTAAAGGCTTAATATTATGGAAATATTGGTCCAACCACTTTTCTAAACCATTTATACATCTAAGTACATTTTCACACCTAACCACACCTCATCCACTTGAGTTATTTGAGGATTGGTGCCCCACATGAAGATTCCCCCTTAAATCAAGGGATTTGGTCCCCCAAACCATTTTAGCAAGTTTTAAAGTTTCCTTCCTTGGGAAATGCACCCCTCCTCATCCTTTCCTCATGGCTGATAGTTGGCATAGGTTGTCTTGATTCATTGTTGCTATTTTAGGCCTCCCTTTAGCTTTTCTTAGCCTTTTCTAGTTTTTTACTAGTTTTTTCCTAGTTTTCTAGATTCGCCAATTTCTATATAACCACGTCCCTTTGGGATTAGAGGTTTGGTTGCTCATGTATTTCTATTGTTCATTAATTTAATACATTGATTTTATGGAGAAAATTCTTTCTCTCCTCTCTTGAATATCAGCAAATTACTTGTGTTTAATTTACTAGAATTCTAGATCTATCGAAGTTTCTGCAGTAATTCTACAAAGACCTCCTTGGCATATATAGGAGTCTAAGGGTCACAATATAGTCAGAGCCTACATAAAAATAATACAGTAAGGGTATAAAAATAACAATAATGGGCTTTTATGAGGCACACCAATAAAAGTATGGGGGCTACATGTGCACAAGAATAACAATATGGGGCTACACTAACAATAACAATAAGGGGGCTACACTAATAATAATAATAAATAGGGATACAATAGTTTTATAGAGACCTAACATTGCAAATAAGCAGAGCCAGTTGATTGTTAAAACATTAGGGCAACAACATGTTCAACCTTTATTTTTTCAGAAGTGTTAGTAGCCATGTTCATTTAGTATGGAAACCACTCAAATTTGTCTAGAAAAATAGATTCATTAATGACCTTCATCACTTTTTCTCTCAAAGCCACCACAACAAATTAGGCCTACATAGTCATCAATAATCAACATTGATCTTAGCTCTCGGCTTTGGATAAGCTCAATGGCACCTAGGCCTCAAATTCAAACTCTTCATAGGCATGCTTGAAAACTTCAAGATATTGAGGATTCTCATCATTGTATTCACTATTTTCAGTTTCAACATCAATATCATCATTATTGTTATTACATACACCAACACCATCATCCTCACTAGCAAAGCCTCAACATCATCAACACTAGATAGTATACGAAAACAAATGGAAGAGCTCAAAATACAAGGGCCCTTTTTTTTAATATTTTTCATTATTTGTCCCTCAAGTTTCTCTTAAACCTAACAAGTGGTTGAATTATCAAGGCATAAACCTACTAAATTGTGCAAAGAAAACATTAGTAACCTTGATAGTTTCTTGGATTCTCATATTTGCACACATTCTAGTAGCCTTGGTTACATGATATCTATATCAATTACATGATTGCATGTGTGAGTGTTTTAAAAAGATAATTTTGGATTTTGAATACTTTTTAGTGGTCAAAGTTTATGAGCAAGGATCCAATTCTTGTATTTTTATTTTCATCAAGATATTGTCAACAAAATGAGCCTTTTAATATTCACAATACTTAAAGTTTGTGATGTTAATGATTTGAATCCACAAATCTTCTCATAATCAACAAAACACTCTACAGGTCACAAAAATTAGGTTTTTTTGCATGGTATCATGAGGATGCTTTGGTATGAAGGTAACCTAAGGTGAACGTGTTACTTTATAAGTTTATTTGGTGTGTTTGAAGCTTACATAATTCAACAATATGAAACTTAATCCCAAAGCTATGTATACATGTTTTTCCTTTGTTTCTTTATATAATTATTAGGATACGTCACTCAATTTATGCACAATTATGACACCTATCTCTCATGATGGTCTCATTGGCATGATTATTATTAGTTTGTATGCATGCTCAATTATTTGTGCCTCATTATAATTCAACCACCCTGCTATCATATCCCCTAATTGAGATATCATTTTTATCTGGTCTGAATTATCATTTCACTTCATCCCTAGTTTTGTTTTTCCCTATTTCATGTATTTTTGTGTTCCTTGTCGCATACATCCTTTTGTTCCCTAACATTACCGTATCCCTTGTTCCAAACATTGCATTCATTCCCAAATGAAAACAAAATCCTAAGAAACTAAGCCTTGATGTAATCTTGATGGGAAAAAACAGAGCTATAAGGAAAGATCCTTGGTCATTGGAAACCTTAGATGGTTCCCCTAAGTTCAATGCCAGTGAATTAATTTTATAGGCTGTTGGATGGCTTCTGTTTCTCAGAAATTTCTAGGGTCAATATTATACCATTGCAATGAAATTTTCTTGAGAATTTGATGGAAATGTGTTGGCATGAGTTGGTGATTTGGTCACTGCAATGATTTAGGTCTCTATGGCCCAAGCCATGGGGCTCCCTAAGAAGGGAAATTATTGATTTAAAAACAAATAGGTAGAACAAGGGGTTTGTGGATGATTCCTTAATTCACGAGGGTTCAAACCAAATTGTAAGAAATGGGTATCATGACTCTACATTATTGGAAAATAGATGAATTTTCTCTATGTTTTGCAAAAATTGTGACCTATGTGGGTAGGTACACTGTTACTTTCCTCTATCACATCCATTTTTTGTTGTATATTGAAGCCAGTGAATTCATTAAATTCCTGTATTTTCTACATTAGAGCCTAGGGCATATGGCTAAGGGTGTGCAAAGAAGACCTAAATGTGCCAAGCATTGACTGTATCATCATGACCTCATTAAAATCTTAATTACAGAGTAATTGAGGAAAATAGAAAATAGTTGGGATGCCTTAATAAGGATAAATCAATTTGGAAATCCCCTTCTCGTGCCTCAGGGGGAACTAGAAGACTTGATTGATAGGGCAATTTAGGAAGTTCTTGATAGGTATCAAAAGAAGCCCAAGGGTGGTGATAATATTAAAAAGGTTAGTGCTTCAATAATTCCTTGTACAAAGGATCTAGGGAAAGAAAACAAATCAAAGTCAAAATATTTCATTCCACCAAGAAGAATAAACAAAAGCATGGTGAAAAGGAATTTTCCTATATAGAGACATATTTTTCCCTCATCCTCTCTTTCATCTTGTATCTCCCTTCCAGGCTCCCCTAACAACTCAACTCCGTTTTCTTAGTTGTGTATACCATCACCTTCTCTCTTGATGAAGAATTCAATTCCTTTACCTACATATGAACCCTGTATTTCCATTAGGGAAATTTTGAGGTTTAAAATGGGCCTCCTATGAAAAATGTACAACCAAAACAAACTTTATAATAACCAATAGGATTCAATATGATGATGTCAACCATGGGGATTATTCACCATTTTTGGAGTAAAAAGTAAAAATATTAAAAAATAATAAAATAATAAAACTACTTTTTCAACTCAATTTTCAACTTATCTCCCTAAAGTTTTGCTCAAATTTTGAGTGGAGGCACTCATTGGATGCAAAATCTAATCCTCATCTAAAGAGTTTTGATATTTCATACTTTCGGTGGACCCTACTACATGAAAAATGAGAAATACATTAAAAATGTGATTGCAATCATGTTTTTCATGTATTTCTCATTTTTCGTGTAGTAGGGGCCATCAAAAGCATGCAATGTGGGTGCTCCTTGGATGATGAATCAAATGTTTCATCCAACGAGTGTTTCCACTCACAATTTGAGTAAACCCATAAAAAGATAAGTTGAAAATATGAGTTGAAAAAATAGTTTTTTCATTTTTCCCTCTAAAATTTGATGACGTAATCTAATATTAGTTTATTACTTTAATATTATTTTATAGTTTACTTAGGAGGCGCATTTTAGACCTTAAAATTCCCCTAAATTCTCTCGCTTCTTTATCATTGTGAACCCTTGGAATTATGTAAGTTTTTCTCCTTGGGTCAAACTATTATTGTTCATAACTTTATTCAAAGAAGGGATTAATAGTCTCCTTTTATAAAATACCAAGAACAAGGCAAAAAACATCTGATACCATTTATCTTGATGATTCTATGGATCTACCAGTTTAAGACTTCAAATGTGCTACCAATTTCCATGAAACCCCAAAACCTACCATGTCATCCATTGTGCTAGTTGAACCTCCAACTCAAAAATTGGGAGAAGAACAGGAGAATTGAAAAATTAAGATTGAAAAATAAATAATTCAAAGCTATTAACATGTATGTAAACAATAAAAATACTTTTCTAAAAATCAATAAGGAAGAGCTAATGGGGGATGTTGAAAACATATCCAACGAAAATAAGAAATATTAGAAGTTTGCTAGGAAGTGGTATAAAAAAATTTCTATTTCAAGAGATGAAATAAGAATCTATGAAATAAAATTAAGGCTACACAAAGGGGAGAAAATGCTAATGTTAACATCAATATTGGTGGTTAATGAGGCCACATGACTACTCCAGTTTTGATCAATTTTGTTACAGGTAGCACCGAGTGATAAGTTCATCCTTATCAAACATAGTAGTTTTGTGTGAGGAAACACAAAACCTTATGGTTGGGAGAGATGCCAAGATTTGTAATTGATGATATCCTTGATTTTAGTTTCTCATTTTTGACCCCTCTTAAACCCAAAATTTTGTCCCTATATAGTCGCTTCTATGCATTATGAAGGAAAACAGTGCTAATAAGGGAACTAAAGATAATTATTTATTAATTTTTGAATGTATATTGCTTTAAATAAATTTAAAGGGCTTAACATAATTAAAGGCTTCGAATGAAGGTCTAAGTAAGTCCTATAACCCTTTAGGTTTTATGTAGCTAAATATCATGTTCAATATGGATGTATACCTCCAGAATTAGAATGGACACATGGGTTCTTTCGAAGTTAACCTATAGATTTTTTTCCATGTAACACCCTCCTCCCATATCTACCTAAGTAACCATCCAACCAAAGTAAAAATATGACGGGAGGCTACTATGATATGATTCAACCTCCTAGGTGACCTTAAGGAAGTGGAATCGATGGAAACACATCAACCATACTTTCCACATCAACAACAATGCTTCTAGGAGCCATCCCAACCACTCAGGTATAATGCCCCTAGGTTCCATTGAGTTTTTAAGCCATTAAATGTCTGGACGCACCCATGATATGGGAATGCCAGCATCCAAAGATCTTTGGATGCTCCCACAAGCCTGGATGCTCGCATCCAGGGACTATTTCCAATAGAATTATGCCAGAGTCCACGTGATTTAAGGCACGTTTCAAGCCCAGAATTCTGGCCCCTGCCCAAAACTTGATGTGACTTGTGGAATCCATTAAACACGTGATGACAAGACTAATAAACTAAAAAATAACTCTAGCACTAGGCCTAACCATCCCCAACTGGGACAAACATTTTGTCAAACATTTGGCATCAATACAATCTACCGGGCTATGATACAAGAAAAAGCATGAATGAATGAAAACTCTTATGAGACATGAAAAGAAGGATCACTACCTTCTCCCTTGAACTATTATGACATCAATTAGGTCTTTCATCCATCATTTAACCATTACAAGTAAATACATGAAGTAACCATGACATGAACCAATCAATTAACCATACTTATAACCATCATAAAACCATGGAAATAATAGTGAGATAACAACCATTAAATCCACAAATAAACAAGTACAAAGTCAAGAGAAATTATCTTTCATTAACCATAGGAAAATATGACCAAGTTCAGGACTTCCACATACCACCCAACTGTAGACATGGTTGAACCAAATATTTCTTTCAGCCAATCACCCTCATGCCATATTCCAAGCATGAATGTGGGATCTCATGGAAAAATAAATCCAAGAAAAAACCAAGGGAATCCAGAGGTTAAACCACCTCCACCCTCACCAACCTATGATTACACCGAAACGGTGCTCTGATCACAAAACTAAACTGAACTTGGAATTCCATCTGGAATCCATCACCATCCTCATTTCCTTGTCTCTCAGGTTTTACCACAATCTGATCCTGAATCACTAGGCCCTAAATCGAGGCACCAACCTCTCAGGCTTTATCGCAATCCACACTGTATCAATAGGCCCTAAACCGAGACCACCTCTACCCCAATTCTAAAATCCATCCCACAATTCCAAAGCTCAAAATTGAGATCAACATCCCAACACACCATGGAATCTAAAAAAGGAAAGGCTAGGCTAAAAACCACTGTCATAACCCGATAGAACCATGCCATCAACAACAAGAGAACCATACACCAACATGCAAATCCATGCATGTCAAAATCAACTAGTAAATCACACATGCAATATGTTACCTGCAAGTATTCCTGTTGAAGTTGCTTGATCCTACTCTTCCTTTCCTTCCTTTTGCTTTCTTTTCCTTCCTTGCTCCAAGGCTAGAGTGCTTCCAAGAAAACTTTAAGTGTCCAAGAGTGTGAGAGAGAGAGAGAATAATGAGAGAGATCGAAAACTAAACTGACCAAGCCTACTAACTAATCCTCAGAAGTATTTTTATCAATGAGGCCTCTATTTTCTTCAATTTCCATTGTTTTCCTTCATTTTCCACCTCACATGCAACCTGTGACCTTTCACCTTCCTTTTCTCCTATTTTCCTTTATTTTCATAAATAAAATGCTAAAAATGCCTTTTTGCCTTTTTTCCTTTTTAATTCCTTTTCCAATTTCCTTTAGCCATAAACACATCCAATGATGCCCACTAGAATGTCTTTTCCCATTATTCATCTTGGAATAAGTTTCCCTTAACTGTGGTCTTATTTTTCCTTTATTAACTTTTATTACATGGGATTTTCATCAGGCCTGTTACATTCCACCTCTTAGATCAAATATCTAGTTTACAACAAGTGCCTAGTTGGATTTCCAACTCAATGTGAAAACCTAGTGAGATTTTGTCGAGATTATGGGTGCCATGTATAAGGTTTCTTGAACTTTGATGAGTCTACTCAACCTTATCACTAATAAAAATTGAGCCATTTGATGGCATTTTGTCGTTATTTCCACGATATTTCATCATTATGAAAAAATGGGGCTTTACTAAGTGTGGAACATGGTACACTCACATTATCAATGTTTTCCAAATTCATTGTAATTCCTATGCCTACCAAACATTGGTCAATCAATGAAAGGATTATATTACAACACATCAATAAATCTATGAAAGGAAGATCTTCTAGTGTTACACGATCATTGAAACATGTTGTTGAAATAATGAAGGATGTAGGAGTCATTTGGTTTCACATGATCGATGATAAATGTGGTTGGTATATCGCTAAAAGTATAGATACTTTCATGACATAAGACTGATGAGGATACCTTCATAAGAATGAGAACATGTATTTTTTTTAAATATTCATAAATATCTCTACTAACATGTGATTTCATCAGCTGTGGTCTTCTAATTTCTTTATAATATTGGTCTGGTAGATTCCTTACAATTCATCTCATGTTGGGTGGAGAATTTATTCCTTGAACATGGTATTGAGCTTTGTGATCTCTTGGAAATATGCATCTTTTTACTAAATAAATCCTTCTAAGATAGGTTTCTTGGTATTAATTACTTCTTGTAGCTTTTATGTGAAGTCTATTCTGGATGGAACCATACGGTTTTTATTGTAATGGTGCAATTATAGGAGAGAATCATTAGGGGAATTTTGAGGTATAAAATGGGCCTCCTAAGGAAATTATAAAATAATAGTGGAAACAATCAAATAAGATTAGATTACATCATAAAATTTTAGAGGGAAAAAAGATAAAACTAATTTTTCAACTCATATTTTCAACTTATCTCCCGACAGGTTTACTCAAATTACAACCGTCAAAACTCGTTGGATTCAAGATTTGATTCCTCATCCAAGAAGTACCCATGTTGCATACTTTCGATGGACCCTACTACAAGAAAAATGATAAATACATGAAAAACGCTATTGCAATCACATTTTTTCATGTATTTCTCATTTTTCATGTAGCAGAGTCCATCAAAAGTATGCAACATGGGTACTCCTTAAATTAGGAATTAAATTTTGCATCCAACGAGTACTCCTGCTTGAAATTTGATTAAAACCTTAGAGAGATAAGTTGAAAATACGAGTTGAAAAAGTAGTTTTATTATTTTATTATTTTATAATATTTTTAATTTTTTACACCAAAAATGGTGAATCATCCCCCTGGTTGAAATCATCATATTGAATCCTATTGGTTATTATAAAGTTTATTTTGGTTGTACATTTTTCTTAGGAGGCCCATTTTAGACCTCAAAATTCCCCTAATGAAAGTTCAAACCTAATGTAGGATTTAGTGTTCATGTTCTATAAGTGATTTTTATAATCTCCAAGGCATCTGCCTTAATGTGAGGTTTTCGTATTACTCCATCTTGGTGATGTTATCAGATTATAATGCCTCTATATGCACCCACTCGTACTGATGCCTATATTGCTTTATCTACTGCTCAATCTATTGCTTGATCCCAACTATAATAACCTTATGATTTTGGAGCTTATCCCATAAGATTTAATTTAATGAAAAACTATTCTAAGCCTTCATTATTAGACTACGCTTTAGCTATGGTGGGGTCAATGATAAACATAAACATTTTCCTACACATGTTTTTTTTAACTGCTGCTACTTGGGCTTCTTTTTGTTCTTTCTCTACAACATATTTCTTTTCAACATAAAAGGAGAATAAAATGTGTCCAAACCCAATATGAACTGGTTGGGTTTATGTGTGATGTAATCAACTAGGACCACCTACTCCATAAACCCCTTCACCTTATCATCTTTCTTTGTGAATTTCACCCACAAATCAAATAGATCCATGGAGTAGATAGGTTATTTGGGGTCTCATATAGGTGGATTCTTTCCCCTTAGATTTTTTATATTACTCCCCCGGCTTATAGTGCTTCCTAACTCTTCTCATGTTCTTCAAGCCATTATTTTTATGCTCTAATACTAGAATATTCCTGATTGAGCTAGTGTATAAATAATATACCCAACCCAATGGGCTAATTTCCTATATAATATAGATAAAACACTACCTATAATTGCTTCCTTTGTATTCCTAAACGGAATTTTCCTTTTCATTTTGATTCTTTCTTCTAACTAGTGTAGGTCCATCTCTTAAACCTTAACATCCATGCAATCTTCACAACTCCAAATGAGCTCTTTGTGTAATAGTTTTGAATCATAAAACCTAACTCTAACTAGGGTTGATGTCACTAGAAGTGTTCATTGTCATGACCATTTGTTCGATTTACCCAATATTCCTCCTAATAGACCTAAATCCTTGACATATATTCCCCCAATATGGTCATCATTGTAGGACTTGAAACATTCTTTCCTTTTTGTTGTGGCTCGTCATTAATGTGACTTTACTAGTTTGGGTGTGACCTTTACAACATTGAAACTTGCCCACGACTATCTATCACTTCCATATTAATGGTGACAAGGCCTCATTATTTCATCCAAACTTCCCTACAAAAGTATGAAATATTGACACAATGAACTTCCCTCCTACAAACACAATACCCTACGCCAACACATCCTTAACCTATGGCTCAATCAATTTGTATTTAACATGTATCCCATGACACCCATCTCTTCCCTTCTACAAATCCTTGGTAGCGATTAATTCCTTGACTACATAGATTTGATATGGTGGTGAAACATAGCTACATAACCATAGACCTAGTATACATTTTATTTATAGACTTACAGAGTGACAAACAAGAGAAATTCACTTTAGTGTTGAATCATAAATTCTAGAATTTAAATGATTGGAAATCACTTTTATTAAATTGGAAATATTACTATAGAAAAATAATAGTATAAATATATACAAATTTATAGTAGAAACAATCAAGAATTTTGAGATTTGAACAATAATATTATAAATCAATTTTAAATTTCCAAAGCCTAATGCTTTAAAAAATGAACCAGTAGTGAATATACTATTTACAAATATTCTTGGAGTACTAAATAGTGATTGGAAGATATTGATTTTATCTGGTTACTTGAAAAACTATTTAGGGAAAGGAGAACAATAACTTATCTAACAAACCTGCTAACAACTCCTTACAGTATTATTGCATCTCTCCTAAGTAAATTATATGGATCATAAAATTCCATGAAATTCAAGGAATCATAGGTGCCAATGATATACAAAATAAACAAATCACACATGATATTCAACTAGACAACCATTCATTATGCTACCCTAAAACCAACCATCGCAAGGGTGAAGTAGATAACATTTGTGACACACAAATACTTTTACGTGGCCTCTTGCTAGATATTGTTTATGTGATCACCATTTTCCTAGCTATGAGCTGGTAGTGGAAAACAAGTGACATATTATACATATACAATGCCAATGCACAAGTATCAAATCCACCATTACAATATATCTATGAAACTTTAATTTTTCCATATCAATTATTATTCTACACTGCACCTCCCAGATGTTAGAACACGGATGGGAATTGAACAACTTCCAGTGATAATACTCTTGGATATTTTTATTGAAGGACACACAGTGGGAAGATGATATCACTATGTCAAAGTTCAATATGTGAAGTTTTAACCATGATTCACAAGATGCACAGTCTCTACATAGAAATTTGTATCAGTCCATTCATAATGTTGCCAACCTAATTCCTACTGCAAGTTCTGCAAGATTAGAAGATTTTTCCCCTTGCATAGGTTTCCCTTCAATACATATTAATAATGATGAAATTTATTACCTCATAAATGGAGTGGAGCTATGTATGGATGAAATAAATGCATAATGCTAGGGTGTGAGTCCCTAAAGCTCAAACTATTCTATAGAAGAAGAGAAGCAACATTATGTGAAGATAGGCTCTGATGATGGGTGGCATATGTTACATGTGTTTGGTGAAGAATTCAGAAAATCGATATCTAGAAATACTCTATCAAGCTCAATGAAATCCAAGCAAAGTTAGAGGTTTAGCTATATTTTATCCCATAGTGACACTTTTTATTTGTATGCATCCTAAAATAATCCAGCTATTGTACTATATCTTAGATGATCAAAGACATTTTTTCCTATTTAGTATCCAATTTTTGCATGTATAGAAATGCACAAGCTACATAATTTCATATATTTGCAAGAACATTTGGCGAAATATATCTTTGTGTAAATCATCTTTCGAATTCATATCACATTAGGTTTGTTGTTATGATCGATGTTTCGAACTAGCAACAGTGGTTCATCATCAGGATGAGATATTTATTAGCCTGATGATGAAGCATCATTGTTGGTTCAAAAAGTTGATCGTAACAACAAACCTAATGCGATATGAATCCGGAAGATGATTTACACAATATGAAGATTGCAAAAACCTGAAATCTGAGAAATATATCTTTTTGTGTACTACTCTTGTTGTTTTATGTCTCATGTGTAGAAGACATTTTTCCTATATAGTGGCAGTTTTTTCATATGTATAGAAATGCACATTTTATTGAATTTCCAATGCCCATTCACAGGTATCAATTCCACCATTAAAAAATATCTACACAACTTTTAGTTTTTCTATATCAAGTGTTTTTATATGCTTCAACTCAATGTATGCCAAATATGTTAGAAAATTATATATTATGGAGCAATGGAACACATAAAATATTGCAGAAATATAAACACAGAAAACACATAAATCAAGAGAGACACAAATATACGTGGTTCACCCAATTTGGGCTACATCCACAGAGAAATAGCCAGTCCTTCTTTTATTATATTATCCAGCAAACTGAAGAGATACAACCTACATCAGATCTGCTGTAATTCCCTCTTTGCTCTCAATCTCCTCTCTCTTCCTCACTCTGAATACAGATATACCTAGACGCAATGCAATTCCCTCATATATAGCGAGGGGTTTCCTTCTAGGGCGAAAAACCTTAAATTAAATATAACTTCTACTATCAAATCATCCACCTAATGAACATCCCAGATTGACTAGAAATTACTATACTTTTACAGGGAAATTTTACATATATTTTAGCTTTGGGGACCACTGGCCCCCGGACCCCCAGGCCAGGGGGATTAGCCCCCCTCGGACCCCCACGGGGTGGCAAGTTCCCCCCCCCCCCCCCCCCCCCGCCCGCGTGGAGGGGTGTACAGTCTTCCTGGAGTATATATCCAGCTGAAACCTTTGAATACAAAAGATAATCAGGCTCCACACCCAACAATATCCCACTTGGAGACTGATTATAGAAACTCCACCGCTACTTCATTTTCTAGACAATGACTCCACTTTGGAATTGGATGTTTCTCATCTTCTTCATCATACTTGAAGACTAATTGAAACTAAGCAGATTCTTAGTTTCTCCCTAGTTACAACTTTTTTTAACATATCTACAGGATTCTGGCTAGTGTGTATCTTTTCCAGCTTCAACTGTCCATCGTCCAATGCTCACCATATGAAATGGTACTTGAGTTGTATATGTTTAGTCTTGGAATGAAATGCAGAGTTCTTTGCAAGATGTATGGCACTCTGGCTGTCACTGTATAACCTACCCAACTCCAGCTTCTTACCCAGTTCATCCAGAAACCTTTGTAACCAAATCATTTCTTTACTAGCCTCTATGGCAGCAACATACTCTGCTTTTGTTGTTGAGAGTGCAACAACACTTTGCAGTTTTGAGACCCAACTAACAGTTGTTCCACCTACATTAAACACATATCCTGTAGTGCTCCTCCTGTTATCTCTGTCACCTGCCATATCTACATCAACATATCCCTGTAGAGAAATGCTTTAACCACCAAAGCATAATGCTTTATTTTTGGTACCTCTCAAATACCTGAGAATCCACTTCACTACCATCCAATGTTCCTTTGCTGGATTGTTCATGTACCTGCTTACAACTCTCACTACATGTGCAATATCAGGCCTTGAGCAGACCAATGCATACATTAAGCTTCCAACTGTTGATGCATATGGAACTTTAGACATATGAGCCATTTCTTCCTAAGTCTTGGGACATGCCTCCTTACTTAATTTGAAATGGCTAGCCAAAGGTATACCAACTAGTTTTGCATTCTACATATTAAACCTTTTCAAAACCTCTTTTATGTACTCACATTGAGACAATGTTAATTTGCGATTCTTCCTGTCTCTAGTTATTCTCATACCAAGGATTTGTTTTGCAGCACCCAAATCCTTCATTGCAAATGAGTTTGCCAATTTCCTTTTGAGAACATTTATTTCTTGCATGTTAGAACTTGCATAAAGCATGTCATCTACATACAATAACAATATAATATAGCTACCATCATTTTGCCTTTTGAGATAAACACAATGGTCAGAGTGACATCTAGTATAACCTTGTTCAGACATAAACCTGTCAAATTTTAGATACCACTGCCTTGTAGCCTGTTTTAAGCCATAAAAGCTCTTCTTCAACCTGCATGCTAGTTTCTCCTTTCCTTTTACCTCATATCCTTGTGGATGCTGCATATATATCTCTTCCTCCAAATCCCCATGGAGAAAGGTTGTCTTTACATCTAACTGCTCAAGATGTAAATATTCAGCTGCTACTAGACTTAGAATAGTTCTAATTGAAGTCATTTTCACAATAGGAGAAAATATCTCATCAAAGTCTATACCCTTTTTCTGTGCAAACCCTTTCACCACAAGTCTAGCTTTATACATTTTTCTAACTCCATCTTCTTCCTTCAACTTGTAAACCCATTTATTCTACAATATTGTTTTATTTGCAAGCAACCTAACTAAGTCCCAAGTCTGGTTATGTGCTAAGGAGTCCATCTCTTCTTTCATGGCTTGCTCCCACTTCTTCCTAGTTTCTACCTGCACTGGTTCTTCATAACATTCTGGTTCACCATAATAAGTCAACAATACATAATATAATGAAGGAGAGTATTGTTCAAGGGGTCTACTTATCCTGGTAGATCTTCTAACACCACTTTCAAGTGTTTGAGGTGCTTGTTGTTGTTGTGGTTGTTGTTCTAGCTGTTGATCATTATATTTTCAAGCACCATCACTTTTCCTGTGATATCATCAAGCACTGTGTATTCTTTGTTTTCTTATTCCTGTTTCTTTTCCTTCAACTGATTCTTATACAAGACCTTTTCATTGAATGTTACATCTCTGCTCCTAATGATTTTGTGATTTTCATAATCATATAAGCGATAACCAAAATCATTAACACCATATCCAATAAAGGTACATTTCTTTGAGTTTGCCTCAAGCTTTTTTCTATTTTTTTTATTAATGTGGACAAAGGCTTCACAACCAAAAGTATTTAAAAATGATTAGTTTACCTTTTTACCTGTCCATGCCTCCTCTGGAATACCACTATCCAAGGAACTTGAAGGCCCTCTATTTATTAGATAAATAGCAGTGTCTACAACATCTGCCCAAAATTGTAAAGGCAATCCTGCATGCAATCTCATGCACCTTGCATGATCCATGATTGTCCTTTCATCCTTTCTGACACACCATTTTATTATAGTGTTCCTGGAACTTTCTTCTCTCTGCGAATTCCATTCTCTGAACAATACCTATCAAACTCTTTGCTGCAATATTCACCTCCATTATCTGATCTGAGACACTTCAACCTTTTCCCTGTCTCATTTTCAAAACAAAGCTTTCCATTTCTTGAAAGTATCAAAACATCAAGTTTATTTGATACAATAATCTAGTTTTTCTGGTTCATCACCAAAAAAGTAACATAATAAAGATTACTGATGTCTCGTGCAAGTAAAGAATACCTGATGTCTCACCGAGCTTTTCCATCACATTTCCTCGCTAAGGACCACCGACAAAACACTCAAACTAAAAGTATAGATCCAGAGACAGAGTTACTAATGGCCATAACTAAACCATTCCAACTTTCTGGCAATGAGCACAGAAATAATAGAGCCCTAACTTCATCATCAAAATTTACCCCTACTAAACTTAACTGACTTGTAACTATATTAAAATCATTTAAATGATCAACAACAGATCAACCTTCCGACATCTTCATATTAAATAAACGCTTCATAAGAAATACCTTATTTGAGGTTGAGGGTTTTTCATATAGTTTGGCTAATGCCAACATTAAACCTTCCGTTGTCATTTCCTTTGAAATATTAAACGCTACCAACACCGCTAGGCACAGCCGTATTGTTCCAAGTGATTTTCTGTCGATAATATCCCATTTTGTGTTTGTCATACTCGTCGACTTTTTTGTCTTTCCGCTCAATGGTAGGTACAAATCTCTCTGATACAGATAATATTCCATCTGCATCTTCCACGGTTGGTAGTTTTGTCCGTTGAATTTTTTGACCCTAAACCTACCATCTTCTACCATTGCTCCCACTCGAACCAGGAACCCTTTTATCCTATGAATTTATCATCCAAATAGACCTTCGGCTCTGATACCAGTTGTTAGAAAAATTATATATTACAGAGAAATGGAACACATAAAATATTGCAGAAATATAAACACAGAAAACACATAAAACAAGAGAGACATAGATATACATGGTTCACCCAGTTTGGGCTACGTCCACAGAGAAACAACCAATGCTTCCTTTTATATTATCCAGTAAACTTAAGAGATACAACCTACAGCAGATCCATTGTAACACCCTCTTCGCTCTCAATCTCCTCTCTCTTCCTCACTCGGAATACAGATATACATAGACGCAATACAATTCCCTCATATATAGTGAGGGGTTGCCTTCTAGGGCAAAAAACCCTAAATTAAACATAACTTCTAGTGTCAGATCATCTGCCTAATGAACGGCCCAGATTGACTAGAAATTACTAGATTTTTACAAGGCAATTTTACATCTATTTTTAGCTTCGGGGGCACTGCCACCGAACCCTTGCTGGGGGATGGCTGGGCCCTGTACCCCCCTGCGTGGAGGGGTGTACAGTGTTCCTGGGGTATACATCTGGCTGAAACCTTTGAATACAAAAGATAATCAGGCTCCACACCCAACAAATTCCTCCATCTAAGCCTTCACATGCTTGAGATTCGATCTCATACAACCCGATATGCAAAGGAAGAGCGGGCGAAGGTGCCTTCTTCTTCCTGTGCAGTCTTGCTAACAACCTTGACAAGATGTGGTATGCAACCTCTTGCATGACCAGCTTGTCCATGGAAAACTTCGGTAGAACATGTAGAGCCTTCTCTGTATTATACATCTGGATGAAGGTGAGAAGGGGTGAGGCATAACAATATGCTATGTTAACAAATTCCTCCATCACTTCTTGTGACATGCAAGGTGGATTCTTCTCAAGGATCATCTTGTACACCAGGGTGATGAAGTGTTCTGATATTTGTATTATAACTCCACAGAAGTTGCATTCGGAGAACAACTTGTAATAAGTGTGCATAGAGGTTTCTGAAGGTGTCCATGCCCAACCCAAGCATGGGAACTATTGATGGCACAAATTGCATTAAGTATGTAAGCATACATGAAAATATTTGCTTGCTAACCCTTGGGCAGATGCAAGACTTTTTTTACTTGTCCCTTTAGTTGGAGAGCCAACATGGCAGACCAATTGAAAGGTATTCCTTCATTCACAAGTTGATCCAACACAATCACCTAACTTTGTGGGAAGGTTTATGTGCTCTCCAAGCTGTATAAGTGGCATGCAAATATGAACAAGAGCTAATAAGACTTCCGCACTATATTTTTATTGTAAACTTGGTTTGGTGTTATCCTGAACTTAGATGGCTCTTTCACCTAGATTTTCAGGACATCTCTTGAGTTTGCAATGTTGTTGGGCCCGGTGAAGGGTGCATCCATTGTGACCACCGACTATGGCAAGCGATACATTGCCTCAAAGTCCTTTTCCCTGAAGGTAGCAAGTTATGTTCCACAAACACTACTCAACACCATTGTCTTTGGATCAGTATGCGAGACAATCCAGTGGATCATGTTCATGCATGGAAACGCAAGATACTTGCATGCAACCTGGTACAAGCCAGACTTGTGTATGTTGACATAGACTCTGTGGTCCTCTAGATTCTCCTCAAATGTGCTTGAAAATATGTCATTGATGTCTTGCCATTTCATTTTGATCTCGTTGTCTATGAACAACTCAATCTCTTCATAGATGGGCAAGCTCATATATGCTTGCTCGACCACATCTCCAATTGTGCTCTCAACGATGTCCTTTGACCCTGCTCTCTTGGAAGCCATTGTACCTATACTACTAAGAGACAGACGAACACCTGTGATACTTCCAGAGAGAGCAACACTCATGGCAAGAAATATGTTCGTTGGAAACCAAAATAACTTGATGAATGACATGCAACACAGCTAGGTGTCTCATTAGAAGATTTGCGTAATTTTCACCGGGAGGTTGGAAGAGTGACTTCCATAATTGTGTAGAACATAGTCTGTACTATCAGTGGGATGATTGGCCATTGAAACTACATGGAGCACAGTCCAACTTGGCCTACTGAGAACTAAAACTGTGTAATGCGCAGTTTCAGTTAGCTTGACTGCAACCTAGTAAAACTGCATTGCGCAATTCTAGGGGCCAATGGGGCACTGCCTCTTAGAAATGTGCAAAGCAAGCCTAGGAGGTCAGTGTTAGGAAATATCTGCACAATTTATGGGAACAAGGGAAGGCCTTCACTCCCATAAATGTGTAGTGCAGGTTGGGAAAGGCAGGGTCTGGGCCAAGGCAACCCAGACTCGCTAACGGGCGATTGAAAACAGTAAAGACTAAATGCATGTGCAAACCTGGGTGCAGACATGAGTGACTAAACACACATGCAAACAATGAGTGTAGGATTTAGTAAATGAGAAAATAGGTAAGTGTGTGAAGCGAGTTGCCACAATGACGATTGTAAGTGCAGAAATAGTGTCATGCATGCAACGATAAGGAGATGCAATGGAAATTTTGAAACAATGATTCTATAAGTTAACATGCATTAAAACAACAACAATAGTTCAAAAAAACCAAGTAAACAACACTCACAAGAACCGAAATCCAAAAAGCGATAAAAAAGCAGCAAAAGACATGGAAACTAGACTTACCTAGAAATGCTAAGTTGAGTATGCTGAATGCTCCTAGATGCGATGGGGGATTCCAAAGATCCAAGATCAAAGTGAAGAATGAGCTCTAATGCATTGAATAAATAGTTTTGATAATATCGAGGTTTATGATGCACCTGCCACAAATATAGGAAAAAGTGACACTTGGCGAGAGGTTTCTAAAACGACTTTTGCCTGTAACCCCCAGATGCTAAAAATGGATCCCTAATATCTAGGGATGCTTTTTTATTTTTCAAGAAAAAGAATCCCATGCATGCAAAGCAAGATTGGCCAGTCATGGAGGGAACTGGTCAACTTGGGAGCACATGCAACAAACTGCAAGCCTCTCGATGACTTCTGTGTAGTTTCTAGGCTGAGTGTTTATGTATGCCTCTCAATCTCTACGTAATTTATGGACTGAAGCTAAGGTTGTTAGCTAGACCTACGCAAATTTTGAGAGCAAGCCCAGTGATGGGATGCTCTGTGAAATTTTTAGGGGGGACGCAGTGTGCTTGCTCTACAAATTTTTGGAGAGAAGCATGCTGCCTTGATGCTCTGTGCAATTCTAGAGAGCAAGGCTGGTTGCCCTCCAATTCTGCAAGTGAGCACAAGATTCGGTTGAAGACTAAGTCTTGGGATGTTAGCTTGTGGGTGCATGAAAAATAGGTTAGCAAAAAAAAGCTGATAAGCCAAAGAAACTAAACTGAAGCATATGTACCTAGACAGTGCAAGACATGCTGCTAAGGATGGTTGGTAAGGAGGCCCCAAAATGAAGCTAAGGCAAAATTTTGGAGGATGGTTGTAGCTGCTACAATAGAGAGTGTGGAATACTTGGAGTTTTTGAGCAAGAAGGAAGAGTAGGAAAGTGCAAGAGGACATCAGGATCAAGAGCTCTAATGAGTTTTTCTTGCAGGTATCGAGTTGCATGTATGTTTTCCTCACTAGTTTTGGCATGCATGATATATGCATGAGGTTTATTGGTCATGATATGTCATTGGCATGGAGGATTGCATGTATTGATAGTTGATTTGCCTATCCTTTCCATTTCCTAGATATCCATGGTGTTGTGGGTTCATTTCTTTGTTTTTCTAGTTGGTTCTCATGTTTCCTTTTGCTTGGGTTGAGTTACTAGTTCTTGGAGCCTTGGTTGGACAAAAGCTCTGGAGCCCTGTAACAACTTGGGTTGAGTTACTAGTCCTAGAACCTTGGTAGGAAAAACACTTTGGAGCTCTTGGTGGGGTGAGTTACTAGTCCTAGAGCCTTGGTTGGAAAAACGCTATGGAGCTCTGTATAATATGTGGGTTGAGTTACTAGTCCTAGAATCCTTGGTTTGAAAAAACGCTCTGGAGGCCTAGAAGGCTTGTGTAGAGACCAATCTGGTGATGGCTTTGTGATGTGATCTGAAATGATCATAAATTAAAACTGATGTAGAATTGATTATCCATTAACAAATTGATTGTTAACTGAAAGTGCGGAAATCGAGAGAACTGCTTGATTCAGGATTCTTAGCTGTCAGGATTCAAATGTTTGTACCTCCACCAACCTCCTTAATTACTGGTATGTCATGGACACTACGAGTGAACCGAATTGAGTTAAAAACTCGAAGTGTTGATCTCTGAGCAAACTATACATAGCAAGTTTTCCTCCCAAGAACTAGATCCATTAGAAAACACATTGCCTCACAAATAGCATTACTATTGTTTATATAATGATCACAATCAAGGTTCAACTGAAAGAGGCCATTTGTGAGGACAACAGACACTCGGACCTAAGTGAAGCAATGGATAACAATCATCAGCATCAACATAATAACTAATGAATTTCGTATGAGGAAATCAACAGAAAAAGAGAGATGTGTACAGAGCTAGGAATATACCAATGCATTCATTGCTCCGATTTCTTATGGTGTTGGAAACAATGCTTCTTTTCATGGATACATAAACTAACCATGGCAATTCATTTCCAAAATTGTCAACTCCCCCTGATTCCGTCACTAATGGCGGTTGCAGAGCATTTTCAAATGGTGTGTCAATAACAACCTTATCATTATCTTATGTAAGCTCATGATTTGTCAATGGCGTACTACATTTTGGTCCAAATAATGTGTACAAGCAAGGAGATATATCATGGCCCTCAATATGTCCAAGCGTCTTCAGTGGTGTGTCAAAGGATTCCATTCTCTGTTCCAGTGTAGGTGATTATAGGTTTTAACCCCATACAGAAATTACCTGCATACGAATTCTAAAACACAGAAAAATAAATAATGTGAGAGCATAACACATAAAACACATATACATAGAGATTTTCCCACTAGACCCCAAAACCGAGACTACCATCTTGATTTTTCATTATGTTCCTTTCAATGTTACAATACATATTTATACATGCCAAAGCATCCAATACCATGGACCGAAAACCATTGCATCCAATACCATGGACTGAAAACCATTGCGTCCAATACCATGGACCGAAAAACCATCACGTCCAAAAAACATATGCAAAAATCATGCACAAAACCATAGGTGGGTCCGCCCAACCTAACATAGGGTCCAAAATCAAAATTTTCCAGGGTGCTGCCCCTGACCCCATAAAGTGGGGTTACAGGTACCCCTCAAACCCCTTGTTAACTACGTGGAAAGAATATAACACAACCCAACATTCTCCTGCTTGTTGTTTTCTTTCCACAGAGGGCCACAAGAGAGCTTAGTCATTTTTCTAGCCCTGAAACGCCCATTGTTTCTCTACACCAGGAGAACTTCTTAGAGCTCACAGATTTTGTCAATGCATCTGCAGTATTCTTCAAAGTGTCCACCTTTACCAGCAACACCTTTTTGTCTTCTATCATGTCCCTCACAAAGTGATATTGAACATCAATGTGCTTTGTCTTTGAATGATATGCAGGGTTCTTTTCCAAGAAAATTACACTTTGGATGTCACAGTCTATCCTTATAGCTTCCTGTACTAACCCCATACTTGAATACAATCTCTGCAACCAAAATGCTTCCTTGCCTGCATGAGTGGCTGCCATGTATTCTGCCTCTGTAGTTGATAGTGCCACTACAAATTTTTTCTTACTCATCCAACTAGCTGCACCTCCAAATAGGTTAAACACATACCCACTTGTAGATATTCTTTGATCCAGATCTCCAGCCTAGTCTGCATCAACAAAGCCACAAATATCCAACACTCTGTCCAATCTTGGTCTTCCTTGGTAGCACAAACCATAATCACTAGTGCCATGCAATACTTGAAAACCCGTTTCACTGCCATCCAATGTTCCTTCCCTAGTTTGACATAAATATGCTCAATACTCCTACTACATGTGCAATTTCTGGTCTAGTACAGACCATTGCATACATCAGGCTACCGAATGCACTTGCATATGGAACATGAGACATGTACTCTTCCTCTTCTTGTGTCTTGGGACACTGTTTAGCAGATAACCTCACACCTATAGGAATAGGAACCTTCACCGCTTTACTATCCTTCATATTAAAACTCTACACTATTGTCTCGACATACTTTCTCTAGTTTAACCAGAGCTTCCTCTTTGTTCAATCTCTTTTAATTTCCATGCCCAAAATATAGTTTGCAACACCAAGATCTTTCATGTCGAATTTGGAGGACAATTGGGTCTTCAAATCCTGGATAATTTCTTTGTCATTTCCAACCAGCAACATATCATCCACATACAAGACCAGATAAATAACACAGTCACCAATTAATTTAAAATACACACAATGATCTGCTTTGCTTCTGGTGAAGCCAAGTCCCCGTATAAATGTATCAAATTTATAATACCACATCCTTGGTGACTGTTTTAACTCATACAGAGACTTCTTTAACTTGCATACCAGTTCTTTCTTACCCTTCACCGCAAAGCCTTTAGGTTGTTTCATGTAGATCTCCTCTTCCAGATCCCCGTGAAGAAATTTTGTCTTCACATCTATCTATTCTACCTCAAAATCAAAAGCAGCAGTAACAGATAAAATTAATCTAATAGAAGTTACCTTGGCAACAGGAGAAAAAATATCACCAAAATCAATTCCTGGCACCTGGGGATAACCTTATGCTACCAACCGAGCTTTGTTTTTCTCCACTTTTCCTTTTGCATTTGTCTTCTTTTTAAACACCCATTTGCTGCCAATGGGTTTCCTTCTAGCCGGAAACTCCACCAGGTCCCAAGCCTCATTTTTGTGTAAAGATGCCATTTCATCAACCATGGCCTCTTTCCAGAGTTTTCCATCCTCTGAATCCACTGCTTCCTTCACAGTTTTGGGATCATCATCAGAAATAGATAAAGCAAAATTTGAATAGAAAGCAGATGGACTATACCTTTCTAGTTGCCTTCTTTCTCGAACTGATCTTCTTACACCCAAAGTTTGTGGCTCTTCAGCTTCTGATTCCTCCTCTACTATAGAGTCTAATTCTTCCTCCTTTAGCTCAAACTCTATCTTCTCAGGTTCCTTTGGTTGAACTTCATATTTAATAACATCTTTCACCTCTTTGAATACCACATCTTAGCTGTACACAACCTTCCTTGTTACTGGGTTCTAAAGTTGATAACCCTTCAAACCATCCTTATACCCAATAAGTATGCACTTTTCAGATTTACTATCCAACTTGGTTCATTTCTCCTTTGGAACATGTACATATGCATCACATCCAAATACTCTCAGATGTGAAAGAGAGGGTCTTTTACCAATCCACACCTCTTGTGGAGTCTTATCCTCCAATGCTAATGAAGGTGACATGTTGACTAGGTAACATGCAATATCCACCGCCTTTGCCCAGAATTCCTATCCTAACCCGACACCACTGAGCATGCTTCTTGCCCTTTCCATCAACGTCTTATTCATTCTTTTTACAACTCCATTTTGCTGAGGTGTATATGGAGTAGTCTTTTTTTGTGCTATACCACACTTCTTACAGAATTCTTCAAATTCCTTACTGCAAAACTCTCCACCATTATCTGTCCTCAGCACCTTTATCTTCTTCTCTGTCTGATTTTCCACCAAAGCCTTGAATTCCTTAAACCTGTCAAAGACTTCAGATTTATTCTTAAGGAAATATATCTATGTATTCCTTGAGAAGTCATCTATAAATGACACATAGTACATAGAATTACCCAGTGATGGAACCTTCACATGTCCAAACACATCATTGTGCACATGCTCTAATATATGTTTCTCCCTCTTACTTCCAGAGGGGAAACTCACCCAATTCTACTTCCCATATACACAATTTTCGCAAAAATCAAAATCCAGAGAGCTATTACTCATACCTTCTACCAAACATTTACCATGAAGTATTCAAAGGCCCTTCTCTCCAATATTTCCAAGCCTTTGATGCCATAGCATTGTCCTCTCTCTAGAGACGACTAGATTTTCTGCTCCACTTTCAAGAACCATAGAACTATTACACCCATCAACAACAGTGCTACCTTGCAGCTTGTACAGAGTTCCAGTCCGAACTCCTCACATCAATACTAGTTCTCCCCGAACCATCTTGCATGTATCCTTCTCGAACACTATTTTACACTTGCATCATCCATCTTGCTTACAGAAATCAGATTTTTGGCCAATGCAAGAATATGTAGAACACCCGAAAGTGTTCTAACCCTTCCACCTTGCAACTTCAACTTTACTTTTTTGTGACCAATGATTCTAGCCTTCCTATCATCCCCCAAGAAAGACACCACCACCATCATATTTCTCATACTAGCAGAACCAATCCCTATGGGGAGTGAAGTGAATGGATGCACCTAAGTCAATCAACCATGCCTCATGATCTACATGTGTACTTGAAGAAGCCAAGTACACATCCCCACCTTCATCTAAGGTGGTTTTCGCCTTTGTAGAAGGAGAATCATCAGATCCCTTTCCTTCATCAGGAGCTTTAGATTTACAGTCCCTTTTGAAGTGCCCTTCTTTTCCACATTTCCAACAAACCACCTTTACAGGTTTTCCTGGAGATTTTGATCTCCCTCTAGATTTAGATCTCCCACTCGATGACTTATTCTTGTTTCTATTCTGGGACCGTCCTCGTACAGACAAGGCATCACCATTCTGGCTCTCCATATTTTTCCATCTCATCTCCTCTGTCAGCAAGGATGATACTATTTCATCAAAATGCAAGGCATTTGCATTGCTACCTATTGCAATAACTAGACTATCCCATGAATCTGGTAGAGAACACAACAAATTGATGCACTTATCTTCATCTGAAATTTTAATATCAATAGATGCTAACTGACTTACCACAGTATTAAATGCATTCAGATGCTCTGTCACCGAGTCTTCATCTTTCATCCTTAGGTTATACAACTTTTTCTATAGGAACAGTTTATTCACCAGAGACTTAGATTGGTACAAAGTCCCTAAGTTGTCCCACAAAGCCTTCGTCGTAGCTTCCCCTGATACATTCATCAATACTGAATCTAAGACACACAATTATATTGTGCTCTTTGCCTCCGATCCAACTTCTTCCATTCTTCATCAAACACTCCGGTTGGTTTAGTACTCGGATCTACTGCGATCCACATATATTTATCCACCAACAGATCTTCCATCTTGAGTTTCCACAACTCAAAAATCTGACCATTAAATTTCTTGATCTCTATCTTTCCACTGCTTGCCATCTTCTTTCACCAACAGAATCGATCTCATAGATCTCCCACCGAACAGGATCTACCACAGGCCCAAACAAAACCCCTCAGCAACAAAGGCATCCCCTTGAAGCCAAAACTGCTCTGATACCAAATGTAGGTTTTAATCCCGTACAGAAATTACCTACATACGAATTCTCAAACACAGAAAATAAACAATGCAAGATAATAACACATAAAGCACATATACGCAGAGATTTTCCCCTGGATCCCAAAACCAAGACTACCAGCTTGATTTTTCAATTTTGTTCCTTTCAATGTTATAATACATATTTATACATGTTGAAGCATCCAATACCATGGACTGAAAACCATCGCATCAAAAACCATGGACAGAAAACCATCGCGTCCAAAAAACATGTGTGAAAGTCATGCATAATACCGTCTGTTTGAACAACTATATCCATTAAGACCGCATGCAAATTTGTTTGAGTGGCTATCGTTTGAGTAAAAATAGGCTCAGTCTGGGTTTCAGTTGCCCTTCCCTCACATATTTTTGTTTGTCTGGCTACTGTGACTACCTTAGGAGTACTGCTCTGGGCTTCTCTATTTTTATTTTTATTCAATTTTTTACGTGGCCTTTTAACTGTCTTCTGGAGCTTTTGGTATTTCTTCCTCAACTTCTTTAGTTTTGTTTCAGCTACACACTTTTTTTGAGGTGCCTTCTTTGTAATAACGAGTTTTTCAATACCCTTTATATCTAAGGGTTCCTGGTGCTCGTCATGGTTGTGCTCCAATATAATTGTGTCACCAGATTAGTTATCAGATTCGTGAATAATTTATGTGCTCACTCCCTCTTCCTGGTCTGCAACTTCTAGAGAAGGCAGAATTTCTGTATGACCAGAATATCCTAAGGATTTTGCTTCCATAAGGTTAGGATCAAGTGATCTTCGAGGTTGCATGTATGGATTCAAATTTACCAGGACCTGTGCCATCCCTTCCTCAAAATCCAGCAAAAGATCATCTTGGGGGTTCATAGGTGGTGTCTAAGGAGGTCTTGCTTCATTCCCTGGTTCATCACCCAAATGTTGTACTCCCTCTTGTTCTAAGTCCGACTTATGTTCTTCCTCGGGTTCTTGTTCTGAATTGGCTTCTTCTTCAGGTTCTGATTCAAAATTACATTCTATCCCTAGTTCAGGTTTAGAATTATACTCTTCCTCAGGCTCAGGCTCTGAATTATCCTTTTCTTCTGGTTTTGGCTTAGAATTGCATTGTTCCTCTGGTTCTAATTCAGAGTCCTATACACTAACTAGTCTGGATGGCTCCGCAGGTTGTTCGGTGCTACCCTGAGGATTTAAAGACATCCTCTGGGCTAGTTTTAACCTTGCAGACTACATGTGCTTATGGGGTTCAATTTTTGAGTGAGAAATCCTTTTCCTCTTTAGAACTGGGTTCTGCTGGCTCATCTCCAATATTGCAAAATTTTAGATTACAAGGTCTTGACTAATCTCTAGCGGTGTTATGAGACCATCCCAAGTTAAATTTTGTTGAACAAGCTTATGGCTAACAATTAATCTAATCAAACCGTGGTGGCTAACTACAGTTTTAGGGTGCCTACCCCATCTTATTCTATCATCAGTATCATGCAACAATGAATTCAAGAAAGATGGCATATTAATAGTGAGCTTTTATTTTAAAACATCTAAGAGTTTGAGTTGTCATGGTCTTACCACATCTCATTGTCCATCACAGGTAACGTACCTCTAGGAAACACTTGCCAACTCATGCCATGGTTCTCCGAGAGAAGATGGTTGGATGTCCTTGCATTTTCTGGTTAATTCCTCACCTGCACCTCTGAAAATCTCCACCATGTCTTGCAACATTACGTGTTTTTTAGGCCATATAGTTCCTTCCATTGACAACGCAGATACTTTAGCTATCACATTTTCTGATAATGTGATTCTTCTTCCTTTCACTATGGACTGTCCATTCCGTAAATGTTGTAAGAATTCAATAGCAACTTCACTGTTAGGGGCATGAAGCCTAGTGAAGTATGACATTCGTCCTGCACATACCAGAATCTCCCTGGCTCTGTCTAAAATTTCCAATACTAAAGGTTCTCGGCACATTGATTTTCCACCCATAATGCTTGAATTCTTCCTACAATTTCAAAAATATTCGCGGGCAAGAAAATCACAGCAGAGAACAACAATAGCAAGAAACATATAGTAGAGAATAGCAATGGTGGGATAGAACAATAAGTAGATGTAATGGCTAAGTTTCATTAAGCGGCATTTCCATGAGAATTAATATTATTAATTCGAGGACTATCATATTTTCACATGTCATTTAATCATGGGATAACATAACAACATATGAAATCCATTAAAATAAATATAGTGCATGAAAGGGTGTAATGGGAGTCCTCCCCCTCCTCCAAATGAGAGGTTGCCTACAACCGAATAGACAAGGATGTGTTGTTCTGATGGCAAGGTAAGAGGGTGAAGTGTATGGCAGTAAATGAGATAGAGTACACATAGCAATGAGGGGATGGGAAGAGGTATGGTTATAATGAGAGTGGAGTGTAAAAAGGTAGTTATGAAATAAAAGATAAGATGATTTGGGTTGATGATAGGTTATGCGAAAAAGGACAGCAATATGGAAAAAATATGTTCTACTTATGGTATATTAGTTGGGAATGATACAATTGATAAAAAAAAAATTATCTCATGCATAAATGTTCTAAAAAAATTAAGGAAATAATTTCTCCGAAAAAGAAAGAATAAGAAGAGGGTATTATAATGATTACTGACGTTAAAATATCACTTCAATGCCATAAGCAGAGCCTCTGCTACCAGTAGGCGTCCATAACCTAGGCATGGTTGCTTTTTAACCCTTATGAGCGAGGATCCTCAATTTATAAGTGGAAAATTCCATTGTTGTTCTACAGAATAGATCAGTGTGCTGGCGTGGTAACCAGATGACCACACTACCATTCACTGGGAGGTAGAAAAAGTGATCAGGTCGGCTCATGATGATACCTCATGTTCTAAGGATATTATTTTTGTCCAATGGATCAGAACCCTGGTGTGTTCGCCATAGTTGGAATGCCACTTTTCTACATCCTTATGAACATGGTAGGTTGGCTCTTATCGAGACCCCCTATCCTCTATCTGCAAACAAAATTTTGCTATTGTTACATATTTTTATGATAAATAGAGTGAGGCTCAATACTCCTTAAGAGTATGGATGGTGGAAAAATTTGAATATGTCAATAGAAAAAAAAATATGCCCATAGTTTTATTTATTATAGACAAAGAAATTTATAACCAGGAGAAATAGAACCATGGTATTCAAAATGATTGTTTAGTCAATTTAACGTCTTAAATTGCTCTACATAAATTATCAATCCAAGTATCGTAAACTGTTGAAGTGTGGTGCACCATATGTGCTTAGTTAACCTTTTTCTTACTTCATCGTTTTATAGATTTTATTTTGTTTTGGGGTTTTATTTTTGTTGATATCCTAAAGTGTCTAATGCAGATGGAAATCCTATTATAAGGTCTTAAGAATACTTTTAAAGGTCAAGTATGGATGTAGATTTCAAGACAAGGTTTGTCCCTAATGGTAACTTCCAAAACTTAGCACTTCAAAAGATCTCAAAACATGTTATTGATGGAATTAGTACTTAAACAAAAGTGTAAATATGCAGCTACTTTAAATCAAACAAAAGATGAAATATTGATCATGAAATCATTGTCTCTACTGCTTGTCTAAATACAGAAATAAAAGTTAAGCTATTGCACTCAAAGAAATCCAAAAATTGCAAGTAAATTAAAGTTAAAATAAAGGTACATCAACTCATATTCTGACCCCTCACCATTCAACTCGCTCTGGCTTTCAGAGGTAATCATCAACAGCTTGAGAAATCTGATATCTAATTTGCAGAAAATAAAACTAATATTAAACTACACATTTATACTTTAATCCCTCACCATTCGTCTCGCTCTGGCTTTCAGAGGTAACTGAAAATGACATGAGCAATTCAATAACTAACTTACAGAAAAATAAACTAATATAAAACTACGCATTCATACTTTAATCCCTCACCATTTTACTCATTTTGGCTTTCGTAGGTAACTGAAAATGACATGAGAAATTCAATAACTAACTTGCAGAAAAATAAACTAATATCAAACTACGCATTCATACTTCAATCCCTCACCATTCGACTCGCTCTGGCTTTTGGGGGTAAGTGAAAATGAAATGAGTAATTTAATATCTAATTTGCAGAAAGGTAAACTAATATCAAATTACACACTCATACTTCAATCCCTTGCCATTAGTCTCACTATAGCTTTCGGAGGTAACTGAAAATGACATGAGCAATTATTATCTAAACTAACTAGCAAAGCAAATGAATAAGACTGAAATCAAAACATAACTGAAATTGAAAAGCAAAAAAAACAGAGTCAGCAGAGAGGCAAATCTCATGTCACTATTTGATGCAAAAACATGTAAAAAAAAACTAATCTACAATCAACCAGTTGAACACACTTAAATGAGTTAAAATTGCATGAATGGAAAATCTAACCTATCAAACTTGAAAGCAATCAAATGGCATAATGAAATCAAAGAAAAATTACCAAATGAAATCTACTCTACCTTACATTCTAATGTGCTCCATGACATCTACTTTACATCTCCTTCGATGTTGAGAACATCAAAGATTTATTCAAATTCTTCAAAATCACAAAGTACATCAAAACTCTCTAAAGCTTTCAAAATCCATCAAGGAAGAACTACAAACTCCAAGCTAAAGAACTAAAAGCCAAGCCAAGCTAAGCTGAGACTAATAAGCTAACAAATGAAGGAGAGAGGTCTCCTATTTATACAAAAAGATGAGAAGCCATCTCATTAATGAGAGTCCATGAATCTCTCCCTCTACCTCTAGAGTCCTAATCAAAATAGGAACTGATAAGACACATGTCCTCTTAAAGTTACAATATAATTAGGAGATGTGACACATATCCTCGTGATCCCATGATTCTTTCCACTCAAATTCGAATTTAGCCTTAGAGTGCCACATAAGGGTCTTCTAGAAGCCTCCTTTCAACCTACACATGTCAACAATCTCAACCCATTTGTTAGGTATAAGCATATGCACATTATTTTCTAATTTTTAACCACAAATTCACTTAAAAGGCTTAGAATTAATAAAGTTTGGAAAAACATAAATGTGGCCCAATAATAATGAAAGTGGAATGAACGTAATGACATAGTAGTGAAATGGAGGTGATATAATGGACATAATAGTGAAAGTGTAATGGAAATGAATGACATTTTCAAGACTCAACATACCCCCCAACTGAAGCTATTGCATGTCCTCATGCAATATATATTACATTAACTCTTTTGATCCTTGAGCTTTGGCTTAACTTTGCATGATATCATTTGATACCTTCATATTTCTGCAAAGTGTTTTACTTGAATTGCAACATGGTTGGTTCTTTTGTTACAACCATTTTTTGTTGTTGCCTTCTATTTTGATCTTTGAACTTTGCATAATGATATTTTGATTATTGTTGCAAAGTATATTTATTGGATTGCATGATGGTTGGTTCTTGTGTGACAACCATGTTTTTTTTTGTATCCAATTTATCCTTTAAGCACTTTTTCAAAAGTCATTGTATGCTCATAATAACAATGTAATAGTTAATATCTATTGGAAGTACGTGAGCTCCTGAATATGATATGGACATGACAAGATATGAATATGAATGTATTCCCACCCCCCCCCCCCCCCCCCCCAACTGATAGTATTGGCAATTTTTATGAAATGAAGAAGAGAAATGTTTTTCCAACAATTATCATTCTAGCTTTTTATGGAATTCTATGGTCAAAAGTTAGAAAATGGCGTACCTTCACTTACCCTTTGGAATGGATGATTTCTATGTGTGGTGGCTGCAAAATTCCGATCATATTCTTCTTGAAGTGGCTAAACAAGAGGAGTCATGGATAAAGAGATAAGATGACTTTTTATTGCTTCTACTAAAACTTGCTGAATCTGCTCCAAAATGTTGAAAATAATAGTCTTCATGTCTTCAAAACTCATTGGCACAATTCCTACTATGTGAAAAGATGTTCTGATGTCGAACATAGTAGAAAATTGTTGGCTTAGTGGCCATTAATGGATGCCACTAGTCAACACGAGAACTCTCACCATTGATCACAATGAGAGTCAAGATGCCCAAACACATCTTGCTAGGTACGAATGAATTTGTCGATATCAAGTCACCTAGAAGATCTGATGAACAAGGGACATTAATGTATTCCCATTGTTTGTCAACATGAGGACTTGCCATTAAGGCATGCAAGCCTCAAGGTGTTTTTACAAAGAACTTAGACTCAAAAAGACTATGGACTCAATAATTTGCATTGAAACGGGACTTATTTGCGAAATGAAAATGACAAGAAATGGAAGATGAAAATGGAAGATGGCAATGGAGAACAAAAATGGCAATGGGAAATAAGCATGTGAATGAGCCTCTTGTTTTCATTTGTGGGTTATGAATGGACAAAAAGAGATGGAAATTGTATGTGAATGTAAATGGAAAATATGGAGGAAAATGAGATGATTGGTTTATTATGAGGTATGGATGTGATGGAGACAATAGTATCTGAAAGTTTTTCAAGTGTTTGGATTTGATTTTGCATCAACATATTTCCTCTTTGTTGCTAATCATCTTCTTATGAAACAAATTGGTCTCTTAGAGAGACACCATTCTCTTGTAGTCATTTTTCCTTCCTTCTGGAACCTGCAAAAAAACTAATACTTCTTCTGCAATGGAAATGTAAGGTTATCAAAGGAGAGAGGTGATCAATCTCTCTAGTTATGATATTTACACACAAAACTAAGAATTTGTATTAATGAAATAAGTCTTCAAAGGAAAAATCAAAATAATTTATACCTGCTTTGGAATTGGTGCCCAAAGTTGAATGTTTTTTTTTTTTTTTTTTTTTTTCTTCAGTAATTTATTTCATTATTTTCCATTTCAAACTCTAATGATGGATTTCTCAATGTGTAGATATTGTTGATATCTTTACAATGATACTTGAATTATCAAAATCTGATTTTGCATGAGAAAGTTAGGCTGATTTGAGCAATGAGGTTTTTTTTTTTTTTTTTTACAATCTGCGGATTTGGACTTCAGCTGTAGAATGTGCATGGTTTTTGTAGCTAAAAATATTGAATAAAAAGTTAGCCATTCATCTTTCATCATCAGTCCAAAATTAGTCGATACCTTCAAAAAAGTGAGCAAATAACTTATTCATCTCATTCATTCAAAATTATTATTTTTTCTTGACATGCAGCGACTTAGTGTGGCGACTTAGTGATAGCACACAACTTGACTTCTCTTTGACTGGGGTCTTTTTCATCGAATTGGATCAAATGAATAGGACACTATTCATGTAATGACATTTCCCCAGCTACCCATGTGACTTGTTTTTCTTAATGACACCTGCAACCTAGATTTTAACAAAAACAACTGCGAAAAGTTGAGCCAGCTGCAGAAAGTTGAATCAGCTGTGGAAAGTGGCTGGATTCTGCAGCTAATGAAAATAGAGTGTAGAAAATACTGTGAAATGGAGTGGCTGTGTGCATGGAAAGAAAAAAATGTAGAGGATGTAAGAAATTGCACACGTAGACAAAATAGAAGTTAGAGACAAGAAACCAGTGTAATTAGCCCTGCGGTAGTCCCCCCAGAAATGCCTTGGCGCTGTCGAGGCTGGGGAAATAAGGCAGTTCTAAGTATATCTGGGTGAGTCTGTTGGGTCTACAAGAGGGTCCCCACGCTACCCATTATTGTAATCATCAATTGAAAACATAGTGATGCTGTGAAGAGCCGTACCCAACCAGATCACATAATGGAGAGCCATCTTAAATTGGAACTGTTGTTAATAGGGGTTAATGAATTACAAACGGGTGGTATTAAGGGCAGAAGACGTGGTGGAAAAGGGTGGAAGACGTGGTAAAGTAGGTGCCAACACATAACCAAATTAGAATTCCCCCTCTCAGGCACGCCGAATTAAATCACAATCTATTCATCTAATTGAAAATCCGTTTTTTACACGCGGCAAGCAAAAATGGGCTCCAAATAACCGAGGCTTTCTCCTATACCACTACAAATTTCTTCAAACGGTTTTTGGGTTATCTAACTGACCCAGCTGGCGAAAAAACCCATGTTTTCATTTCTTCAAATGCACCTCCGTTTGGGCTAATCTTGCGTTTGAAGTTAGACATTTTCTGTGTTTTACGTTTTTCCTGAGTTGCTGCTTTTCGGCTGTGAAATTGATTTTAGAGAGAATAATTGTTTTGAGACATACTCACAGCATATGAATTAGTGAATTTCGATGAGCGTGTTCCATTATTGAAGTTCTATTTTCATGAAGAAGTTCAGATGGTTGTGGTTTCAGGCACATCAAAGCTACTCCAAGCTAGAAAATTAGCCATGGCTGAAGGACAAGCACAGGGATGTAAGCAACTCTCAGACAATATTATTTCATCCCTTGCTGAAGCATTATATAAGAAACTGGAAACAAAGATTCTTACAAATATGTTAAGCTCACTAAATGAATGCATTCAGACTTCATGTTTGTTGCTTGAGCCTGGGCAGATTTGATGAATTACAGCTAGCATTAGTAGAAAACGAAAGCACACTAAGAGATCAAGGTATGGAGATTTTTATGCTTAATTTCAAGAAATGCAGAGATTGTTTTATTGTATGAAACGAATTTTTTTTTAATTTATTTATTTTGTTAATAAAATTACATATGTTATGTTTTCAAAAATTAAAGATGCACGTATATATTTTACCAAACAAAATAATAAAATTTATTACATTCTTTTTTTTCTTTTAATAAAATTATATGTTATATTTTCAAAAATTAAAAATATACATATACATTTCATTAAACAAAACAATGGTGTTTTTTTTTTTTAACAAATGTTTTTTGCAGGTTTGTTTCAGGGTCAAGGCTTGGACAGGGATGCATATTTCTTGTTAAGGCCATAATGAAAGCTAGGATTCAAGATAGCCATAAAAAGGATTAATGATTTTCAATTTCAGGCAGCAAAGTCTTCAAAGAAAACATGCTAAAAACAGGACTTTGACTGAGGTCTTAAGCTGGTTTTTTTATTGATCTGGCTGGGTGACTAGGATAGAATCCATGTTGGGACAATTCTGGAGATGCCCATATGGTCGGTTTCTTCATTGGACACTTGTAACCAGCTAAACCTTGAAATCAGCTGCGAAATTCTCAACTAGCTGTGGAATCATGCCACATTCCGCTGCTAAGTTGCAAAACCTTATTAAAACAGGATACAGTGTTTTGAGGACCACTACAAACCATAAACAGTCAATTTTGGACAATTTGAACCTATCAAAGTAGTTGCGTTTCAAATTTTTTTTTTTTATATATAATTTGAAACAATTGAAATGATGAAGTTTATTTTGTCTCTTTTTTTTTTCTTTTTAACATAACAATTCTTTTTCTGATCCGCTAGATCACACAAAGTGTAGGAGGAGAGCATAATCAAGAATTATTAAATCTTTTTTCATAACAATCATTTTTCTAATCCTCTAGATCACACAAAGTGCAGGAGGAGAGCATACTCAAGAATTATTAAATTTTTTTTTAGATGTAAGAAATAAAGTTTCCTAATTACACTTCCCCGGCAATGGCGCCAAAATGTTTAGTCAATTTAATGTCTTAAATTGCTCTACATAAATTATCAATCCCGGTATCGTAAACTGATGAAGTGTGGTGCATCATATGTACTTAGTTAACCTTTTTCTTACTTAATTATTTTATAGATTTTATTTTGTTTTGGGGTTTTGTTTTTGTTGATCTCCTAAAGTGTCTAATGCAGATGGAAATCCTATTCTAAGGTATTAAGAATACTTTTAAAGGTCAAGTATGGATGTAGATTTCAAGACAAGGTTTGTCCCTAATGGTAACTTCCAAAACTTAGCACTTCAAAAGATCTCAAAACATGTTATTGATGGAATTAGTACTTAAACAAAAGTGTAAATATGAAACTACTTTAAATCAAACAAAAGATGAAATATTGATCATGAAATCACTGTCTCTGCTGCTTGTCTAAATACAGAAATAAAAGTTAAGCTATTGCACTCAAAGAAATCCAAAAATTGCAAGTAAAGTAAAGCTAAAATCAAATTACATCAACTCATATTCTGACCTCTCACCATTCGACTCGCTCTGGCTTTCAGAGGTAATCGTAAACAACTTGAGCAATCTGATATCTAATTTGCAGAAAATAAAACTAATATTAAACTACACATTCATACTTCAATCCCTCACCATTCGTCTCGCTCTAGCTTTCGGAGGTAACTGAAAATGACATGAGAAATTCAATAACTAACTTGCAGAAAAATAAACTAATATCAAACTACGCATTCATACTTCAATCCCCCACCATTCAACTCGCTCTGGCTTTCAGAGGTAACTGAAAATGACATGAGCAATTCAATAACTAACTTGCAGAAAAATAAAATAATATCAAACTACCCATTCATACTTCAATCCCTCACCATTCGACTCACTCTGGCTTTCGGAGGTAACTGAAAATGACATGAGTAATTTAATATCTAATTTGCAGAAAGGTAAACTAATATAAAATTACACACTCATACTTCAATCCCTCGCCATTAGTCTCGCTATGGATTTCGGAGGTAACAGAAAATAACATGAGCAATTTAATATCTAAACTAACTAGCAAAGCAAATGAATAAGGCTGAAATCAAAGCATAACTGAAATTGAAAAGCAAAAAAAAACAAAGTCAGCAGAGAGGCAAATCTCATGTCATTGTTTGATGCAAAAACATGTAAAGAAAAACTAATCTACAATAAACCGGTTGAACACACTTACATGAGTTAAAATTGCATGAATGGAAAATCTAATCTATCAAACTTGAAAGCAATCAAATGACATAATGAAATCAAAGAAAAATTACAAAATGAAATCTACTCTACCTTACATTCTAATGTGCTCCAAGACATCTATTTCACATCTCCTTCTATGTTGAGAACATCAAAGCTTTATTCAAATTCTTCAAAATCACAAAGTACAACAAAACTCTCCAAAGCTTTCAAAAGATGTCAAGGAAGAACTACAAATTCCAAGATAAAGAACTAAAAGCCAAGCCAAGCTAAGTTGAGACTAATAAGCTAACAAATGAAGGAGAGATGTCTCCTATTTATACAAAAAGATGAGAAGCCATCTCATTAATGAGATTCCATGAATCTCACCCTCTACCTCTAGAGTCCTAATCAAAATAGGAACTGATAAGACACATCTTCTTAGAGTTACAATATAATTAGGAGATGTGACACATATCCTCATGATTCTATGATTCTTTCCACTCAAATTCGAATTTGGTCTTAGAGTACCACATAAGGCTCTTCTAGAAACGTCCTTTCAACCTACACATGTCAACAATCTCAACCCATTTGTTAGGTATAAGCATATACATATTATTTTCTAATTTTTAACCACAAATTCACTTAAAAGGCTTAGAATTAATAAAGTTTAGAAAAACATAAATGTGGCCCAATGATAATGAAAGTGGAATAAATGTAGTGACATTGTAGTGAAATGGAGGTGAAATGGAGGTCACAATGGACATAATAGTGAAAGTGTAATGGAAATTAATGACATTTTCAAGACTCAACAGTGATCTATCAATATCAGGTACAACAAAAGACAATGCAGTAGAGTAGTATATAAATAAATGTGTCCCTTTTCTTGAAAAGAATCTACCATCAAGAGGTTGTCCTGTTAAAGATCATAACGTTAATAGTATTAACTCCCTTCAATATGATCCATACTTCTTTCCCTCATGAAAGTAGTGTACTTCCTGCCATGAAAAGAAAAAAAAATGGGGCTGAAATAAGCTAAGGGAAATCACACAAAAGGAAAAGAAGTGTTGTTCAATAAATTGAACAACAACATAACTGCAAAAAAGTGTTGTTCAAAATTTTGAACAACAACGCCACATACACAAAAAGTGTTGTTGAACAACAAAAATAAAAAGGTGTTGTTCAAAAATTTGAACAACAACACACAGAAGAAAGTGTTGTTCAAAAGCTTGAACAACAAAAATACGCAAGAAAAGGTGTTGTTCAAAAGTTTGAACAGTAAAAAAGCGTTGTTCAAAAGTTTGAACAGCAGTTAAACATGCAAAAAGTGTTGTTCAAAGGTTTTAATAGCAGTTGTTCAAAATTTTGAACAACAAAGACACGGAGAAAAGTGCAACAAAAAAATGCACAAAAAAGTGTTGTTTAAAAGTTTGAACAACAAAAACACAAAGAAAAGTGTTGTTCAAAAGTTTGAATAGCAAAAAAGCAAAAAAAAGTGTTGTTCAAAAGTTTGAACAACAACTGTTCAAAAGTTTGAACAACAAAAACACGAAGAAAAGTGTTGTTCAAAAGTTTGAATAACAAAAATCCAGAAAAATGTGTTGTTCAAAAGTTTGAACAGCAAAAACACGAAGAAAAGTTTTGTTCAAAAGTTTGAACAACAAAAATGCAGAAAAAAGTGTTGTTCAAAAGTTTGAATAGCAAAAACACGAAGAAAAGTGTTGTTCAAAAGTTTGAACAACAAAAATGTAGAAAAAGGTGTTATTCAAAAGTTTGAACAACAGTTGTTCAAAAGTTTGAACAACAAAAACGCAAAGAAAAGTGTTGTTCAAAAGTTTGAACAGCAAAAATGTGGAAAAAAAATGTTGTTCAAAAGTTTGAACAACAAAAACATGAAGAAAAGTGTTGTTCAAAAGTTTGAACAACGAAAATATGGAAAAAAGTGTTGTTCAAAAGTTTGAACAACAGTTGTTCAAATGTTTGAACAGCAAAAACACGAAGAAAAGTGTTGTTCAAAAGTTTGAACAACAAAAATGTGGAAAAAAGTGTTGTTAAAAATTTTGAACTACAAAAACACAAAGAAAAATGTTGTTCAGAAGTTTGAACAGCAAAAATGCGCAAAAAGTGTTGTTTAAAAGTTTGAACAGCAACACATGGAAGAAAGTGTTGTTCAAAATTTTGAACAGCAGAAAAAGGAAAAAAGAAAAAGAAAGAAAATCAAATCAAATCAGCAATCATATTTACATATTTTACAATGAAGAAATAACTTTTATCATCATGAAGTTGCCGAGGGATTTCTGTCTTCAGCTAAAACTTGCATGGCAGGGTCCTCACATATCTGCTGGTAGAAAGATTCTCTGGTAAGTGGTTTTTGATAGAGGTGTACCCAATGCCCATTTTCTTTAAAACAAGAACCAGACCCATCAATGGTGGCCAATCTAAGGGTGCCATTGTCATGTACTTTATTTATTTCGTAAGGGCCTAGCCATCTAGTCTGCAACTTGCCCAAGAAGTCTTGGAACTTGGAATCATATAGAAGTGCCCGGTCACCCTCATGAAATGTCTTTTTCTTTATAAGGGCATCGTGCCATTTGGCTCTTTGTTGTTGAATAAGTGTAGTATGTTGTAGAGCCAATTATTGAATTTCATCTAATTCATTCATTTGTTGTAACCTATTAACCTGGGCTTCAGTTAAGTCCATTCCTACCTCCTGAGCTGTCCTTAGTGTTTGTATTTCAAATTCTATGGGGAAAATGGGTTCCTTACTAAATACCAGCTGATATGGAGAGTATCCAGTAGTGTTTCTCCAAGTTTTTCGATACGCCCACAAGGCCTTTGGTAGTCAAGCAGTCTAGTCTCATTTATGAGATGAGACTATCTTCATTAAAATAGCTTTGATAACTTTGTTGGTGCTATCTACCTACCCGTTCGCCTGCGGGTGATATGGAGAGGTAATTATGTGTGTAATGTGATGACTTTTTAGTGTAGCAACAATCTTGTGACCCATGAATTGTGGCTCCCCATCAGTAATCACTTCTCTGGGTAAACCATACCGCACAAAAATTTCAAAAAGAAAGCTAATAACAGTTTACTCTATTGCTCTTGGTAACGCTACTGCTTCCACCCACTTAGTTACATATTCTGTTGCAACCAATATATATGATTTCTGGTTGGATGATGGCTTGATCGGCCCAATGAAATCTAATGCCCAATGCTCAAAAGGTTCTATCACCAGTTGTGGATGTAGGGGCATTTCATTAGATTGCCCAGGGTGGCCCATCCTTTGGCAACTATCACATGCTTGAACAAATTTCTTAGCATCCTTAAAAATAGAGAGTCAGTAGTAGCCCATTCATAGAATTTTATGTCCAGTTATGCGATCTACAAAGTGTCCACCGCAAGGCCCTTCATGGAAAGCTTTTAAGATATCATAAATTTCATCCTCTTTGATGCACTCGTAGATGTGCATGTCAGTTCCTGTGTGGAAAATATATCCCCCAATCCAGGAGAAACGAGTGTTGCACTGCACAATCAATTTCCTTTCTCTGGATGTCAGATGTTTGGGCAATTTTCCCACTGCTAAGTAATTCAACACATCTGCATACCATGGTGTTTTTATGGCCACAACAAACAAATGTTCATCTGGGAACTGATCCTCCACCGCCACTATATCGTTTATTCTTGGTACTAGGGATAGGAAGTCTACCACAAGGTTCTCCTTCCCTAGTCAATCCCTTATAGTTATGTCAAATTCTTGCAAAAGTAGTAACCAACGTGTTAATCTTCCATTTTTGATAGGTTTGTTGGCTAAATATTTAATAACAGAGTGGTTAGTATACATAAAGATAGGATATCCAGTTATATAATGTCTAAATTTGTTTATAGCATAAATAACAGCTAGAAACTCTTTTTCTGTGACTGTATAGTTCAGCTCAGCAGGAGTTAGGTTTTTGCTGATGTAATATATAGCGTAGGGTTTCTTGTCTTCTTCTTGTCCAGGAACAGCTCCAATAGCTGTATCTGATGCGTCTGATGAAATATGGAAAGGTATATCCCAATTCGTCCCTCGCAATACTAGCATTGTCGATACTAACCGTTTAAGTTCTGTGAATGCAGTGTCACATTTATCAGTCCATATAAAATCTACAAAAAATTCTTTATAAATCTACGATAATATCCAACAAATCCTGAAAAGCTTCATACCTCAGTTGAGTGTAGGGAGTAGCTAATAAAAGGATTACCTATATCTTTGCTGGATCTACCTGAATTCTAGCTGTTGAAATGTAATGATCCAAAATTAGGCCCTTGGTCATCATCATATGACATTTCTCATGACTCAAGCATAGCTTAGTAGTAATACACCATTCTAGGGCTTTCTCCAATGCCTGTAATGCCTAATCAAATTCATCCTCGTAGGGTGTAAAATAATCCATGTACACCTCCAATTCTTCATTTATCAAGTCTGCGAAAATATTGAGTATGGCTTTTTGGAATGTAACAAGTGTGTTGCATAATCCAAAAGGAAATACTTTGTAAGCAAATGTTTCCCAAAGGCAGGTAAAAGTAGCTTTATCCTGGTCTTCATGGGCAATCTGAATTTGGTTGAAGCCACTGAAGCCATCTAGGAAAGAGAAGAATTTCTCTCCCTGCCAATGTATCTAGGACCTAATTGATAAATGGAAGGGGAAAATGGTCTTTTTTTGTTGCTTTATTGAGTTCTTTGTAGTTAATGCATATCCTCCATTTTCTGTTCTGTTTGGGGACAACGACTAATGGGGAGACCCATTTACTATCAGATATAAGATAAATAAAATTCACATCTAATAACTTTTGAAGTTATTCTTTCACAATATCTTTTATATGAGGATTTAATCTACACTGTGGTTGTCGAATGGGTCTTGCATCCTTTTCAGTGTAGATGTGGTGCATGCATAACTGAGGGTCAATCCCTTTCATCTCTGGGTAGTCCCATGCAAAAGCCCCTTTGTATTTCTTAAGGACTTGGATAAGTTTTTGTTGCTAGTAACTACTCAGATTACTGTTGATGTTTAAGATCTTCCCTGGCTTTATTTTGATAGGTTTGCTATTATAGACAATGGTTGTTGGTATTGGTTGGTCACTGATATCTCTCAGGGAATCTTCTTCAGTTTCATTGTCAAGGACTGCTTTAATCATGTGACATATCAAATTAGACACCATAGTAGGGTGATTGATAAAAGTATTAATGACATCATCTTCTTTTTGGTTTTTGAATTCAACGACATCTGCCATGGTCAATGGTAAACGAATATTTTCTGTTAAATATGTTATAGAGCACATATTTCATTAAAATTGGAAATTTTTTATTACAAGGACCTCACTAGAATTGTGTATTTATGCTATTTTAAAATTCTAGATCCACTATTTATTTCCAAATTTAATGAAATATGTGTTATAGGTTGTTTCCGAGTTTTTACAATGGTTAGGCTTGGCTGAGTAGGAGGGTATAAGACTAGATTCCTTACATCATTTCCTTGGGTTATGGTCATACTACCTATTTGGCAGCTGATATAAGCATCAACAGTTGCTAGCCAAGGCCTTCCTAATATTAAGAGATGTCCATCTAGCCGGTTCCTAGGGTTAATAATCAAAAAATCTGCCGGATATTCCCAAGTGTCTATAGAAACCATCACATTCGGTAATGTTCCTTTTGGCTTAATGACTGAGTGGTCGGCAAGTTCTAGCAAGGTAGTTGTTGGTTCCAAGGCTGTGATGCCAAGCATTTCGCAAGTTGTTGTTGTGAGAATGTTAATGGCTACCCCTAAATCGACTAAAACATTGGGAAAAGAGCGACCAGTTATCTGGACTGTGACAATGGGATTTCCCAAGTGTTCATATTTGACAGGTGTCTCTTTGCTTAGTAATAAATCAGACAAAGTACCGACAACATGAAAAGTTGGGCTTATTTTTTTTCCTAGCAGACTTCTTTATACACAATTCTTTAATAGTTTTGGCATATATTGGAATGTCTTGAATAGCTTGGAGGAGGGGTATTTTTATACAGATATTCTTGAGTTCACCCAGAAGATCAAAATTCGGATATTCAATTGGTCGAGGTATTATCAATATTTCTAGGAATGGGGGAGAAGAAGTTATGATTTGCTCGGGATCCTTCTGCCTGATCATATCTTCTCCCTGCATTATTTGTTGGCTATATATAGTCAAAGGCTTATTTAGATATGTCTCTTTAGTTTCAGGTTGCAGATTTTTATCCTCATCTGGGGTAATTATGCGTCCAAATCTTAACTTAAGTTCATTACATTCTCTCGTTTCAACTTCAGGGTCCAAACTCTCAATAATTTGTACAGATTGGATGGGTCTGTTGTTAGGATTTGGATTTGGTTAGGTTGGGAGTTGTGGTCGTATATTAGATTGAGGATTTTGCTACAATGTGTAGGGTGATGGTAAGGTTGGTTGAGATGGAGGAACTGTTCTAGTAGGCTGCTTTGTGGATCGTTGCCAATTCAGTTGCTAGTTCTGATTTTGCAAGGTAGAATGGGGCCATTACAAGGGATAGGGGTTAGTCTGCTAGAATGGTGGAGGATAATAGGGATTTGACCAATTTGATTGATTAGGCCATGATGGCATAGAAAAGGTTTGAGGTGGCCAATTAGAGAAGGGTGGTTGGTTCTACCTGCTATCCCTGGATATTGCTGAGAATTATATTGAGGAAGGAAAGAATGAAGAAGGGTCTATATGTGTACCTCTCGGTCATGCTTGCCATTGATGGCACTGGTTCATTAGATATACTAGTTCCACTTCCTCCTCAGTGTCCTTGAGGACTGCTTTTAACCCAGGAAGTGATAGACAACTTGCCATAGTATGATCCTTAGTGCAAATGGCACTTGTCTATATCATATCTAGCATACATTCTTTATGATGGTGTTTCTTCCTACATCATGGATGGAAAATAGCTAGGTTCTGTTTTGCTTTGGCCTGCTTCTATTTGGCTTGCATGATATCCAATTGCGTTGTCAGGGTCCCCAAGATATCAGTCTTGAAATCTTTGATAAAATTACCAATTTCAACTTGTGTAATGCTCCCTTCTAAGGTTCTATTATCTCTAGTGATCGCATCACTCTCGGTTGGTTTCAGCCTTGTACTGCCTCTGGAACACATAATACACAATTGTACAATATTGTCAAAATCTTCTTGATAAATATCCCCTTTCCCCATTAAGTTTAATGTTTCTACCCATTGGTCTTTCATACCTTTAATCATTGTGGTTTTAAGAACTTTAGGGGATAGATTTGCATAAGGAGGTCTTTGCAGATTATATTGAAAACGTTCTACATATTCTTCAAGAGTCTCATTAGTCTTAGCTACCATTTGAAATATTTCATCCTTCAGTTCTCTATTTCAGCAAAAATCTTGGTCTTTTTTCAGAAAGGTTGTTTTCATTTGTTCCCAGTCATTAATGGTACCTCCACCAAGTCCCATAAACCAACACAGAGCTGCTCCCTTCATAGTAGAAGGAAACAACTTCAGTTTCTGGGGGTCAATAGTGTAATCATAACCTCTACATAAAACATTGAATTAAAAAAGGAATGCATTGGGATCCTCTGAAGTTAGCCCATGAAAGGTAGGAATATTTTGTAGTAGGATGGATTTCATGGGAGCATTGATAGTTGTGTCAACGATAGGATATTGTAGTGTAGAGGTTTGAGGGTTGATTATTGGCCATTTGGTCAAAAATATGCCAATACTCTTTAGGGATTTCTGGAGCTAGATATTTGTTCCTGGGACGGATAGAAGAGACCCGTAAAATGATTTTAACAACACTTCCTCTGTCCGGAATACTGGGGGTCCTCTGTTCAACCATTGTTTGAGGCGATTTGGTTTCTGATAATTTAGTACTACTTGTTTCTCCTCCTCCTTCACGAAGGTTCCAAGAATTCCCTTCTTGTAAAGGGATAAACTTCAAATTTTCAGTATTCTGAAAACTCTGTTCAGACCCTTTAGCTTTGCTGTGAATCTCAGCGTTAACTACAGATGGTGATCCTATGGCCTGAAGGGTTACAATAGGATTTTTGATGGAAATGATTCAAGGTCTTACTGATGATTGAGACTCAACTTTTCTTATGATTTCGTTAATGAAGATTGATCGTCCAAGGGTCACCAGTCGCTTGGATTTTTCAGATTTGGATGGAGGAATTATATCTTTTTCTACTCTTTTCTTCTTAGTCATTCATACAAAAATAAAAACATCCATTTCTACTTGAATTTCTAAGCAATGTTTGCTGAAAAGCGGGCAAGGGAGAAAGCACTTTACTTACTCGCATGCAGGTTGTTACCTTTCATTTTTAATACCCAATTCTTTCACAGCAAATAAACATCAAATTTCTATTTCTACTTTCAATTCCTACCTAATTGTGCTGACATGCAAGTGAGGGAGCAAGCATTTTACTTACCGGTACGCAAGTTCTTACCTTCTGTTTTTAATACCCAATTCTTTCTCAGCAACAACTATCAAACATACATCACTCTTCTGTGAAATGGCAACTCTCTCCCCGGAAATGGAACAAAAATGTTGGGTGCTATAAGGTGTCTTTAAAAACTCCTAATTGCCTCACATTAGTAATCAACCTGGGTACGTCGTTTTGTTCCAAGAGTGTACACAATATGTGAAAATTCTATAACTATGGAGAGTAATGAATTGAGATAATTTATTAACTTCAATACAAGAGTAAATAGATTAAATCATAAATCTCAAGCTTGTAACTTCAGGAAAAATATTCTATCTAAGCATCAAAACTCAACCTTAATCAGAAACAGGACTCAATCTTAATCAAGAGATTCTAATTACAATCGCATCAATTGAGTGCCTGTAGCAATAAAAATCTCTTCTAGTTGATTCTAAACTACTACAGAAGAATAAAGCATTCAATTCAATCAATAACGCTTCTATATTTTAATGTAACCCTCTCCTAATGATTAATTCAATCCACAACATAAGTAAATGAAATTGATTGGCAAAATTAAGAAGCAATGAAATGCATACAAGAATTCTACACCAATGAAAGTAAATCATATGTAAAACTGTAAAGCAGAGTAATTAAAATTGTAGTAAAGGAAAAGTAAAACAAAGGGAATAGTAGTGGAATCCACCAGTGACTAGGCCAAAGCCACTAGCGAATACTGCTTAACTACTTCAGAATATCATGAAGGAACAACAACTCAATTCATGTATTAATCATTGAATTCAAATGTCATTAGAACGCACTGTCTTCTTCAAAATTATGCTTTATATATATGAAATTACTCCCTTTCAAAAGGGCGAGAAGTTCCTTTTATAATCAAGAATTAAAAGAGATAAACACGATTCGAAACTAAATGCTATTATCAGACAACATTTCAACTTGCACTGATCCTCTTGATCTATTCCTTGATTTGTCTGCATAAGACGTGCTCCTTTTCCTCTGTTTAGCATTTGCTATTCTATCTTCTGAACAACAACTGTTCCCTTTGCCAATTTCTGCATAAAACAATGAAAGTTAGCTTTTCTTATTCGAACCATATCAAAAGTGATTTTATTCATTTCTCATCAAAGTTTTATTGACATCTTACTATATCAAAGCACAAATGCATAAAGAAAGAAGGAAAAATACAGTGTAATCAAGAGTAAACTCGTACCCATTATACGGCCCAACACTGATAAACTACTCATTAATTCTGTTTGCTATGAACTAAGCAAAGTTGTAAACTATAGTAGGAGGCTTGTTTAGGCAAAAGATAGAAAGGAAAGAAATGACAACCTCATCCACATGTTCATCTATGGTGTACCCTAGAATGAAAGAGAGCATGGTAATAACTTGCCTTCCTCTCTTAGAGAAAATGGTGGCAGCATATGGAGGACTATCTGTAGGAGTATGAGACTCTTCTATGATGAAAATTTGAAAATTTTGAGCCTTCTTGGGAAGGTTTAGCTTGGTGTAAAGTTCAAGTAAACCTTCAATGGAAAGTGGGGTCTCATTTGGGCGTCGCTGGATCTGCAGCATCTGATTTATTGATTTTGCAGTAATGGTGAATAAAATCTATTGGTCACAGGTGACTGTGGCTCTTTTACTGCGAACATAGTAGGCTTGACAGAAGTGGATAATTTATGGGAATAGTTGTACTTGTGGGAAGAAGTACTTGGGAAAATTTGAATCTCAAAGGTGAATGTCATCATTCTAGTTCAAAAACTTGCCTTTACTCCAGCAATGGAGTTTCAGTAGGTGGGAAGGGGAAGTAGTGCCCTTGATTTGAACTCTTTGTCGGCTAATGGAAGGTGGTCAATATCTAGGTGAGGGGTTTGCAGATGTCTTACATCCAGAGAGGTTTGGGAAGACATAATTTGGTATATTCAAGTGAATTACTTTTTCTGTGGATTTGGGAGTAAAGTTTAGATGCTCTATAATAGTGGGGAGGGTAATAATAGTCTGTAAAAAGGGGTTTGGGTGCACAGTGGGATTTTCTTCAATTTAGGAAGGTTTTTTAATTAATTTAATTAATTAACCTTGGATAATTACTGTGTATAATTTAAATTCACAGGGTTGTTCTGGTTATATCAAGAATACTTGGAGAATGATGGTTTGGTGTGCAAACGGGGTTTTGTGGTGGCAACAAAGGCTTCTGAGGTGTCAATTGTCAATTTGTTGCTACAATTTGGTGTCTATAGTATCTTCGTGTGGAAACGTTGGTTAAATTGGTTGTGCAGAGGTTCATGGTGTCAGAATTGGTTTAGCAGAGGTTTATAGTGAAAATGAGTGAAAAGAGCAAATTGGGGCTTTTTCGACCTTTTAACCAATAACGGTTAGATTTTGGCATGAGATTTATTGAATGAATAGTGGGCAATTTTGGTTTAGGTAGGGAGGTGCTTTTAGGCCATATCACACAACTTTTGGATGGAGGGCGATATTTTTCACGAGCACACGATATAAGCTGGTGCCGCCAAGTAGCAAAACAGTGCTTGGCAAAAACCGTGAATCTCGCATGCTCTTGGGCCGTTAACTATTGGATGATGAATCCACCCGATATTGATGTGTGTCACTGGATCTGGAGGTGGGAGATCGGAGGGATATCGCAAAGTGAAGTTGCATGGACAGAGTTGGAAAGTGTTTGGCAGGGCCTGGGGTTTAATTACAATGAATTGTAATTAATTAATAGATAATGATGGGTTTCTAGTATAAGCAACAGGTTAATAAAGGCGGGGACCATGGGTTATATTGCAAAGTTTTTAGCTATATACCAAGGCTTGGTGGGTTAAAAAGGGTGGTAGGAAATTATAACATGAGGAATTTATAAAGCGAGACTATAAGAAATAATCTAGGATAAAGGGTTTTTATGGGTTTTTAAGGGGAAAAGGGAAATTAATACAGGGAGGAAAGTATTATTTGTGATGGGAATGTGTTTCACACTTAGGGAAAGGGGTTTTGGGTAGGGGGAATGATTTTTGAAGGGTGAGGTCTAGGGAAATGTGTGAAACAAAGGGATAAGGTCAAAATGAAGGGAAAGGGTTTTTACAAGTAATGAAGGGATAATGAGGGGAAACTAATAAAGTAAGTATATGGGGGTGTAGTGAAATGAGGGGAAATTAATAAACAAGCTTTGGTGAATATCCTTTCTCTTTCACAATTCGTCCTGCACATAAAACATAGGATTAAGCATGATGAATGTGCTTTTGACTTAGCAACCTTGGGCCTTTGCAACATTTCTTCTACCTACCCTTAATTTACCCTAGCATTTTCATCTTTATTCAATGGGTGCATTTGAGCTTGCTGACTCTTCATTTTTTTTTCTTTTGATAAGAAAACTATCTAATTCTAACCTTATAACTTCCAACGGCTCAAATTAAACTGATGAGCTCATTATTATTCTCTAACTAACTACTGATCTGCCAAGATTAAATAGTTTGTCTAGATCTTTATCTCTATCTATTATCATGAAATTTAAAGCATGAATGAGTCAAGATTAAACTATTTGACCATCATGGATTGTGGCATTTTTTACAAGTTGTACATAATCTTATTTTGAAAAGTAAAGTAAAAGGTAGAGGCATTTGAATTTGCACACTTTCATGATCTATTTTTATCTCTTTTTGGGGTTCATATTTTTTACTTTTTTGATCTTTTTCTTTCTTTTGATCCTTTGATTATTCTTTGAGGACATACCATCTTTACATTTTTTAATTTTAATATGGGAAAGCATTTTGTAGAAAGAAAAAGTATGTACAATATTACAAGAGTAACCATAGCCAATTCAAAACTATGAATTCTATTATTATAGGACCCTAACAAGGTCAAGAACATAAAGTATGCAAGCTTGTAAAACCCTTGTATGGCCTCAAGAAAGCACTGAAACCTAGTACGAGAAGTTAACAAAGCATATTCTAAAACTCAACTTCAAACATTATGATCTTGATGATGCAACTTTGTTTGTTAAGAAAGTTGGAAAAATAGTTGTATATCTTGTGGCGTATATAGATGATATTTTGATGACAAGGAACAATGAGGGCTATATTTCATCCATAAAGAAGGAATTGAGGAAAGGTTTTGAAATGAAAAACTTGGGGTATGTTCACTACTATATTGGTATTGAAGTAACTCAACATTCGAAGTTTATATTTCTCTATCAGAAGAAGTACATTGGAGATCTGTTGAACAAGTTTGGCATGGCTGAGTGCAATCCTTTGGCTACTCCAATGGAACAGAACTTAAAGCTTACATCTACAGAATGAAAATAATTTGAGGATTAAACAAAGTATAGACAACTTATAGGAAGTCTCAATTACCTAATTACTACCAGACCAGACATTTCATTTGTTGTTGGAATCCTCTCTAGGTTTATGCAAAAGGCTTGTAAGGGACATTGGTCTATTGCGAAAATAGTTCTAAAGTACTTGAATGGAACTCAAGACTTTGGACTTAAGTATACACAAGTGGGTGACTTCAACTTGATTGGATACTCTGATTCAAAATTCGATGGACATAAAGAAATTGGAGTATCTACTTCAGGTTATGTTATGAGTCTTAGATCAGTAGTTGTCTCTTGGAGGTCACATAAACAATCAATTCAAGCAGATTCCGTAACAGAGGTAGAATATGTGGTAGCAGCTGAAGAAACAAAGGAAATTGTGTGGCTCAGAAAAATTCTGGAATATTTGCAAGTGAAACAAGTGAATTCAACTCCACTAATGATTAATAACACTTTTGCAATAAAGTTGGCTAAGAAGCCAAAGTTCCATGATCAAACGAAGCACATAAATACAAAAGACCATCTGATTCAGCATCATGTTGAGACCAAGAGAATCAATCTACCCCATTTTTCCACAAATGAGAAGATTGCAGACATTTTCACCAAAGCGCTTGGAAGAGAAAAGTTTAAAAGATTCATAATGATGCTTGGACTCATCAACATCCCTTCAGATTAAATGGGGGAATGTTGACACCTAATCATTGGGATTGGGTGAATACATGTAAAATAATGTAAATAGAAAAGAAGGAGAATAGGGATATGAAGAGACATTGGGAGATGAATCCCAATATTCTCTCCCTCCATGTATATATCTATGATCAACCTTAATGGAAAATCACAATTCAGTTTGAGGAGTTACATCCTGGTAACTCCTCAACCTACAAGTAGTGTACCTAAGTATGCCTCAAACAACTTTTCATGCATGGATTCACATTTTTTATAAGTCATGCCATACCAACGTCCTCATCACATAATTGATTACATTTCAATTTCAATCTCCTTCCCATGAAGATCATTCATGTACGGTTAAGGCTAAAGAATCAATTGGAGTTTACATCATTATAGGTGTTGGTTGCTAAATTTGCCTACTTTTTACCCGCCTTTTTTATCCCTTTCTTGTACCTATTTCATGTCCTTGCTAGGTCAATTTGTATTCTAAACAGCAAGGATATACCTATTGTCATGTATTTGTGAATTATCAATCGATGAAGCATAGTCGTAGGGGATTATTTCCTAAAGCGAATTTCTAACTTAAGTTTCCTTGCAGATTTGAAGGAATGATGATCAAGACCATGATTCAATGTATGGTTACTATCGAGATGGAAGTGCTATATTTGGATATCAACTACAATGGTGGTTCAACTTATTGACGAGCACAATTGTTATCTTTATATTTTGTCGTATTCTAAGAATCGTTGTGTATTTGTAGGCAGACAACTATCATAATCTTATGAATTATCAGTTGTCAATTGAAATGTACAAGTAAGGTTACAGGGTTGGGAAAGCCACTGCTAGAATATATACAAGAATTCTGAGCCTGTAGCAATATACATTTGTAATTTCATTTTGATTAATGAAATTTCTGATCTTCTGAGCATTCTATAGTTCTTGATCTTGCCACAGCCCTGATCAAAGAGTTGGGCCCACTCTCCTGACAGAGTGTTGTTGGATTAGTGGTGTAAACAGGTTTATTTCTATTGCATTATTTCCTTGTTTTTGTAATGATTTATCAAGTATGTTGCTGTGAGTCTTAACTTGATGTTACCCTGATTTTTGCTACAATTATTACTTGTTGTTACACATTGTTATATTTATCATTGAATTTTCAATACTCAGTAGGGAAACTATGGCAGGCATATACCTTGCATGATAACCTTGAAATAACTAGTCGAGACCCGGATTGAAAATTAATGTGGAATAGGGTGAATTTTATGATTCATATCTTAACACCAACTGTTATGAAACCAACTCAAGAAAAGATAGAAAAGATAGATCAACGCCTTAGAATTCAGCCTCTTCGAGGGGGCAACCTCCTTTACATTACATAAATGAACAATTCTTGGATGACACAAATGACAAAACCTCCTTTTCTATATATAGGAGTCTAAGGAGTCATAATAATAACCCAGCTGACCTAACAATAATAATATAAAGCCACAAAGATAAGAATAGAGGGATTCCTATGGGGCACAATAATAAAAATATGGGGACAATAGGGCACAACAATATTAATAAGGGGTACAACTACAATAGTAATGGGGTAATCACTAGTATTATAGGGACCCAACATGCCCCTCTCCTTTAAAAAAATTTTGTCCTCAATGCCTGAGTAGTTCTGGATACTTCTCTATAAAATTCTCATACTCCCATGTGGAATCTTCAGTGGATAAGTTCTTCCACTTGATAAGATACTCCGAAATTGTTCGATTTCGTAGCTGTCGAGTTCTTGTTTCTGTGACTGCTTCCGGTTCCAATATAATTTTTCCTTCCTCGTCAAGTTTTTGCAATATTGTTTGAACTGGGAGCTTGTCGCCTATAACCTTCTTTAAACATGAAACATGGAAAACTGGGTGCACTCGAGACACTGCAGGAAGATCCAATTTGTATGCCATAGTACCAATCTTTTGCAACACCTTGTACGGACCATAATACTTTGGTGATAATTTATTATCCTTCTTAGCTTGCTTGAGGGACATTTGCTTATATGGCTGTAGCCGTAGGAATACTCAATCACCTACATCAAAACTTCTTTCACTGCAATGTTGATCTGCCTATTGTTTCATTCTATTCTGTGCCAACACGAGGTTATCCTTTACGAGTTGGAGGACTTGTTGTTGATGTTCGATGTGATGTTCCATTGCCTGAACCTTAGAATTTTCTCTTAAATATGATGTGATGGATGGTGGTTGATACCCATAAAGTGCCATAAATGGGGTCTTTTTTGTTGCTGTATGGAAGGAAGTGTTATACCACCATTCAGCCAGAGGCAACCATTTGACCCATTGTGTCTGTTTATCAGATACAAAGCAACGAAGATATCCTTCCAAACATTTGTTTACTATCTCAGTTTGCCCATCAAATTGAGGATGATAAGATGAGCTATGAGCTAACTGAGTAACAAGACAAGAAAATAATTCTATCCAAAAATTTCTAGTGAAAATGGGATCTCTGTCACTTACAATAATCTTTGGGTTTCCATGTAGCTTTTGAATTGTTTCCATAAATGCAGTAGAACTGTACTAGCTTTAAATGGATGTGATAATGCACAAAAGTGTGCATACTTGGTAAGTCTGTCAACTACCACCATGATGACACTCTTTCCCTCAGACTTGGGTAAACCTGTGATAAAATCCATTGAAACCTCCTCCCAACATTGGCTTGGGATGGATAAAGTTGTAATAGACCCGGTGTCTTAATTGTTTCAACTTTATTTTGTTGGCAAACCAAACATTCTACCACAAAACTTCTGAATATCTGATTTAAGGCCATCCCAAAAAAATTCTTTCTTAACCCTGTGGTAAGTTTTTAAAAATCCTGAGTGCCCTCCTAAGGGAGAAGTGTGCAATTCCATAAGAATCTTTTGTTTTAGCTGAGAATTCTTACAGAGGTATAATCTATCTTTGTACCATAACGAATCATTTTTCCAGCTAAATGTATCAGACATAATGGAATCTTGTTGTAACTTTCGAATAAGTGCCCACACTTCTTCGTCATTCTTCCATTCCTCCCTTGCTTCGTTTATCCAATCTGGTTGGATAATAGAAATGGCGCACAAGAATGCTTCCACATCCTCATCCTTTCTTGAGAGTGCATCTGCCACCACATTTTTCTTCCCTTTTTTGTAGATGATTTCAAAGTCATAACCCAACATCTTTGTGACCCACTTTTGTTGCTCTTCAGAGGATAATCTTTGTTCTAAAAAGTATTTAAGGCTATCATGATCCGTTTTTACCTTGAAGTGTCTTGCCATTAGGTAGGGTCGCCATTTCTTAAGTGCATGGAGTATTGCCAACATTTCCTTCTCATAAATAGCTTTGCTTAAAAACTTTCCCTTGATTGGATGAGTTTCAAAAGCAATGGGTCTTTCATCTTGCATTAGAACAACACCAATTCCATTTCCTGAAGCATCACATTCCACGATGAAGGTTTTCGTGAAGCCTAGTGTAGCTAAGACCAGTGCTTGGCACATTGCCTCTTTAAGATGTTCAAAGGCCTTTGTTGCTTCCCGAGTCCATGTAAATGCATCTTTCTTCAATAATGTTGTTAGAGGTGCTGCTATTCTCCCATAATTCTTAACAAACTTGTGATAATACCCTGTCAACCCGAGAATTCCTTGCAGATGCTTTATGGATGTGGGGATTTTTCATTCCTTAATGGCTTTAATTTTGCTAGGGTCTACCTTAACTCCTTCATGAGATACAATATGACCCAAATATTCCACCTCCTGGACTCCAAAGAACATTTGGATCTTTTTGCATATAATTGTTTCTCCTCCAATAGTTGTAGCACCCTGTCAACATGTTCAACATGATCCTTCCAAGACTTGCTGTAGATTAGTATATCATCAAAAAATACTAACACAAATTTTCTAAGGAATGGTTTGAAAATTGAATTCATCAACCCTTGAAATGTTGAAGTGCATTGGTAAGGCCAAAAGGCATGACCAAAAATTCATAATGACCCTCATGAGTTCTAAATGTTGTTTTTGGAATGTCTTCAGTCTTCATTCTAATTTGAT
>APFE030662401.1:0-13719 GCA_000404065.3 Pinus taeda
GGTTGTGACCCTTTTGATATAACATATCTTCACATAATATTAGGAGATTATCCCACTAGATAAGGGACCTATAGGTTATGGTATCACAACTCAATGATTGCTTGCATCCTCATATATGAAGATTTGAAGGTTGAAAATGAAATTTTGGAGGTGAAAGTGGATTTTCAAAACACTCAAATAGAAATCTTGACCTTGAAACATAATTTGTTTTCTTAATTAATCCCAGATTATGCCAAATTCCACCAAAATTTAGTTGGTTTTCTCATAGATGAAGCAATGGAGAAGGCTATTGTCTAACTAACACATGAGTGCATGGAAACTGAAGGAATGGATGTTAATATCAATGTAGGGAACACATAAAATGCCTATAAAGGAGACTATTTCAAATAACCTCTCCAGATTTTATGTTTTGTCGATTGAAGCTCGTTAGCATGCTCTAAAAATTAACATAAATTTACTGTTATTTGCCACAAAGGACTTCAAGAAATCTAGATTTGGGAATAAGAAAACTAATCCAAGTAACTCAATGATTATTATGACCTTCCAAAATTGTTCCAAGGATGAAATGATGCTTGTGATCTTGAAAAAGAACTTACTTCAACCATTTGACCCAATCCCATAACAAGAAATCATCAATACTAAATGCAGAAATAGAAAAAACAAGAACAAGAGATGCATGTGAATAGGAAGTAAAATGAATAAAATTAAATGCTACAAAAGGGCTTTGAGGCTCCTAGGATGGCCAAGCCCAAGGAATATTAGAGTCCTATGGAGGATACCAAGACTTAGAAGCTGAACATGGCACCAATCTTCATTATTTCCATCAATACAACTACAACTCTGCAAGAAATGACAGTGGAGCTGCAAAAATATGAGTTCTCTCCACAAGAAGATTAATAAAAATCAACCCCTAGAGGGAAATTTGACTTGGTACTTATAAAAAATGATTAGGAAGAATTCCCCATGAAAAGAGGAAGCTTCCCTCATTAAAATCCTTTAATTAGTGGATCTAGTTCCCAATACTAGGAATCTGCATTAAATGACTGGGAACACATTCTTAGATTTTCTCAATCATTGGAGCTCAAGAATTTGTGCAATTCTTTCAGAATATATTCTTGATTTATTATGTAATATTGATCCTCCTGTAGTAGGGAGCAAGTCCCTAAATTATCTCCTCCTCCAAATCTTCATAATCTGCCTAACATTCTCACAATATTCCACAAAAAATAAATAATATTAGGCACAAATATGAAATTACCCATAAACCTTCCTAATGAACATCTTAAAGTTAAAAACACATTATATAATTAAAAAAAAGAGGTTTAATGTGCTGAAGGATGGTCAGATGAGCCCTAATTTATGTCTAATTTAGAGGCCCATCAAAACTGTCGCAACTTGTTGCTTTTTCCTAGATTTTTGGCATGCGCATCATAAACCCTAAATCGATCAAATCTATTTAATGGACATTGCCAAAGCTCATTTTCACATTTGATCTTGGAGATCTGGCATTCCTGAGGCATCTAGGATCCTTCGGCACGATCGACACAATTTTTTTGGGTAAGTTTTTCTTTTCAAGTCTTTTTGTTTCCTTGGCTTTTGTGGGTGTTGTTTTGCATGTATTATTGAATAAATGTTGGCGTTTTAGTTTGTTTTAACTTGTAGAATTGTTGTTTCAAGTTATTCATTACCTTTCTTAAGCGTCGCATGCATAACCCAGTTTTTGCACTAACGGTCGTCGTTGTGGCGACTCTCCCCACAAGCTCCATTGTTTGTCCATTTGATTCATTTTTGCACTTGCTTTGATTGCATGCATGAACATTCACTCAGATTTGCACCATATGTGACTAATGCATTCATATCTACTCGTTTTAAAGTTTCCCTTGGGAAAATCTGGGCTGCCTTGGCTAAGATCTAGCTCTTCCCAACATGCATTGCATATTTTTGGAATTCAAGGCTCTGCCTTGGCTCCAAGAATTGTGCAGAGGCTACCAGTTACTAGCTCCAGCTACGCTCTACGCAGTTCCAGGAGACAGTCCCAGAGTCTTGCCCATTGGGATTTTGCAATGTGCAGTCCTAACCAACATCAAGGCAGATTGAATTGCGCATTACGCAATTCCAACCCTTAGCAAGTCACACTGGATTACACTCTGCGTAGTTCCATTCATTGGTACCTTTCACTGGCAGCTAGGACTATGCAATTTACAGTTCTAGCTGACAATCTCTCACCTTTTAGAGTCACAACTTTGAAATCTTTCCTAGTAGTTACCCAGTTTGTTGCATGATCAGTCCTTGAAGTGTTTTTGTTTTAAGCTGACATTTTCTTGCCGTGAGTGTCCACTCCATCTCTAGGTACAACAATTGTTGATAATCCCCTCAGTATTACAAGCAACATGGTTTCCAAGAAAGTTGGATCAAAGGATACTGTAGAGAGCAACACTAGAGATGTGGTTGAACAGGTGCCAGTGAACTTGCGCATCTATGAAGACATGCAACTGTTCATAGAGAAGGACATGAAGATAACATGGCTAGAAATAAAGGACATATTTGCAGGCAGTTTCAAGGAAGATATGGAAGATTGAAAAGTATATGTAAAAGTTCACAAGTCAAGCTTGTATAGGGTTGCATGCATGTACAATGCCTTCTGCGCCCGAATATCATTCAATGGATTGTCTCACATACCAATCTCGAGATGATGACATTGAGCAGTAATAGTGGAACACAACTTTCCACCTTCATGTCGGAAAAATACCATCAGATGTATCACTTGCCACAACCAATGAACCACATGGATGCACTGTTCTATAGTCCCAACATCAATGTGAACACTAGAGACATGCGTTGGGTACGAGAGCCATCAAAGTTCAGAGCACTACCCAACCAAGTCTATAAGACAAAGTCACTCAGGAAGGCCTATCATCTCTTGGTCATCTTTGCATGCCACTTGTATGGTCAAGAGAGCACGAAGACCTTTTCGCAAAGTTAGGTAAATAGTTGGAAAATGAAGGAAGGACATTCAACTGGTTGGACATGTTGGCTCTTCAGCTGAAAGTGCATGTGTCTAGTGCCCAGAATCCGCCAAAGGATGAGCAAGAAAGATTCTGTATGTCTGCATACCTGCTTGGTGCAATATTTTCCTAACAACAATACCCTATAACGGGTTGGACATGGACACCATCAGATGATGAAGTGAACATCTATTAGAAGTTTCTCTTTGAGTGCAGCTACTGAGGAGTCATGGCGAGGCTATTTGACCACTTCATCACCCTGGTTTACAAGATGATATTTGAACAAGATCCATCTTGCATGTCCTAAGAAGCGATGTAGGAATTGCTTAACATTGTAGATTGGTATGCTTCACCCGGTGGCACCTTTATTAGGATGGTTGGTGGAGATAAGCCTCTGCATGAGCTACCGAGGTTTGCCACGAACAAGCTGGTCATGCAAGAGGTTGCATACCACATCTCCATAGGGTTATCAGCAGGATATCATAGGAGGAAGAAAGCACCATGGCCTAATCTTCCTTTACGGATTGGGTTGTACGAGATCCATACCTTGAAGGATGTGGATGCCGAGGCCGAGGCCGAAGACTTAAAGAAGTTTGGGTTTGGCACCAAGAAATTAAATCTGTACGACCGCCACTGCATATGAAAGAACCATTGTGTGAAGGTGTATTAGCCATGGATACACGAGGCATGTCATTGGCCAGAGGAAGATCCTTGGAGGTATTTCTACAACTCCTCTAGGCTCAATGAACCGGTCATCATAGTTGTAGAATGGAAAGCAGCACTTCAGGAAGCGGTACCACAAGAAGCAACATCAACAGTAATAGTGAGCAACAAACCAACACAAGACAAAGGAAAGAGGAAGATTGTCGAGAGCGCAGAGGCTGAGCAACGCTAAAAGTTTAGAGAAGATCCTCTTGTTGAGAAGGTAGCTTTGGAGATAGAGGCAAAGAGGTGACAACACAAAAAGAGGGTAGAACGGAGGAAGAGAGAGAAGCAAAGGTTGGAAGATATAGATAGGAAGTTCCAGGAAATAGAAAAGAAGTTGAAAGCATAGCAAGAGCTCAGGAGGAGATAAAGGGAAGAGAAGCATAAACAAGAATAGGAGGAAAGGCAAGGTGCACTGACAGAGAAAACTGCACCTATACAGGTTGAAGAATCATAGTAGCCAACAAATGAAGAAGAGGGTAAGTAGGTGCAGGTTCAGGAATTTTCTCAGCAAGTTGAGCAGATGGTTGAACCAACGAACATGGAGACGAAATAAGAGCCACAAGACCAAGACACGGATCTCATCCCAAGAGCATTCGAGGTTGCACCACAGTCTTCGCCACCTCTAGAATCACAACCAGTCTTGGGCGAGTAAGGAGAGGTTGTTCTCCTTGATGATGATATCGTGATGAGATGTACAATATGTCATTTGATGAGTCACAATAAAGGATTTTACAAGCACGAAGAGAGAACTCCCGGATGATCACACATCACCTGTGCACATTGAGGAAAGGGTGATTGTATCAGATGTTAGAAGACATCCAACTGCCATGGCTGAAGCTCCTAAGGCTTATGCAGAAGCCACGAGTTCAACGGTCAAGTTCTTGATTGTAGAGAATGATTGGATGGCAAAGGAATTGCAAGAGGCTAGGCAGAGAACATAGCAGTTCACAAGTTCCACAATGATAGAAATGAAGAAAGTAATACTTGCTGAAATATCAACTCTGGAGACCACCATGTGGACATTGTATCGTAGATTTGTCATCGTGCATAAAGCGATTGTCTATCTATATGGTTTTCAATAGCAGTGCATGAAGACAACCCAAACTCTCAAAGATATCCATGTTGCTATTGCGCATGTATAGGAATGGACAATGAGGTGTAAGGGAGCCTCGCTTTACTTGCACAAGATGATGAAGCCGCAGGTAGAGATAGACAAATCACAGATTCAGATGTTGATTCGGAACTATGGGAAGCTCCCTCCACTTATCACCAACACTGAGGCTTCCTATGCATGATTATTTAAAAGTCTGGATGTCATACTGAGGAAATACAGGATCCCTTCAATCAGAACCCTCACTCAAGCCATGAGGAAGAACCAAGTCATGCTAGAGGTCGACATGTACATAGAGCAGTTGATGCATGAAGCCACCAGTGATGACTTGCAGCTAAGTGCATAGAACATGCAGAAGTACATCGGTGGTCCAAGCACACTCAGGATAGTGCTGCACATGCTTCAAGATGAGATGGACAGAGGTTTCAGAACCATATACCCTGAAGCTATGGAGGCAAGATTCGACTTTGATAAAGACATCACAAAAAAGTACGAGGACAAAATAGCACAGTACCAAGCTTGGTATCAATTCGTCACTAAAGACCACCACGAGGAAGTTACCGAGTTGGTCTTTCTCTAAGACCCCGAGTGATGTTGTTTGTCTTGTTAGCCCGACTCAAGCCTATTTTTTCCCACATGGGTATATGTGGAAATTGAATTATTCGAAATATGTTGTAAGTGAAATTCCAGGTGTCACTAGTGGAATGTGAACAATCACTATATAATGTGAAGAGTCATGAGGGTAGTCCAAGAGTCAAAGGGGAATGTCAAGGGTCACTGTTGGGCAGCGGATCCCCCATAGTGAGTTTTGGGGCTTAAAGCCCAAATTTTGGTCAATGTAATGTAAAGACCCCGCAAAATGTGGGCGCGGAGCGTGAGAGTCTAGGGTTGTCCGCCCTAAAATAATATAATTTAATGTATGATATGTCAGCCTACCCATGGTCCATGGACCATGGGATTGTATAAATAGATCGAGGCTCTAAGTGTAAAAGGAAATCTTAGTCTTAGCTTAGAGAAGTGATATGGATTTTGAATGAAGAATTCACTCTGAGTCTATAAGTCTGAGTATTGGGCTGTAGTAGTAGGGTGAGGCTCTGCAGCTGTGTGCACAGACACCTGGTAGAGTCTGCAACTATGTGCGCGGACCCGGACAAAGGATCTAGACAGTGCCTCTTCACGCTCTTTACAGAGCTACACGAAGATCAGACGACTGTGTGGGGCGGTGCAAGTGCGCGGGATTGGTTCGCGAACTTCCTAGACCTCATCAAGACATCCCTAGGGTGCAGAAACCTGGTTCTAGCACCCTCCCATACTACCTCGGGTGAGACCTCAGTCCGCACACCGCAGACTGTTGCCGAAAGGGCTGGTAGTTTCAGGATTTGTTTGGCTAAATCACTTCCGAACCTGGGTCAGGCCCTAACAAGCGAACAAATGGTTCCATTGCTGGGACTGGGATCTGCCTAATGCATGTATGATGTCGTGCCACTAGAACCCAACAAAGAAAGAAATTGAAAAGTGGTTGGACAAGAAGCTTCATGAGTTTGTGACACAAGAAAACAAAACTCCTCATATATCCGAGAAGAGGTGGCTAGATCGCTACGTATATATGGAAATCCATGAGATCTTCTTCGCGTCCTTCTCTTCTGAACTGTATGAGTGGATCGCTAGGTTAGCCAATAGCCAGGGAAGGTACAAGCTTGATCAACCGATAGTGTGAAAACTCCAGAGTTAGTACACGGACTAGAGGCATCAAAAGATAAGATCGCGTGAGCTATGGACCATTGGCTCGATTAGATAATAGGGGGATTTATCACTGAGTTCATGGTAGACACGACCATGAGCTATAACGAAGCAGAACGACGTTTTCTCAAAGGACCGCGAGGTAGGCACATTAAGTACCTGAATACTTGGATTTATATGTTGTTATGTGAAAAATGGGTGATGCGAATACATTAACGTTTGGAACAATGCGGAGCAAAAAGATCTACAAAGGTACCGAGGGATTAGGAAACAATCCTTTAATTTCACCTTTGTGAGAGAGCGAGGAGGAGCTCGCCAAGGTTTCTCCGAGAAGTGCGGTTAGTTTGATCAGGCAACATATTCCGTAGTTATCACCTCCACTTATGCTGTCACCCGCTTCACCCACTTCACCTCCATCTTCACCCACCCCACCTCCATCAAACCCACAGTTCAACATGGCGAGCACAATTAAGCTACCCGTATTTAGAGAAGTAGGGAATGAGGATCTGGACTAGTTTTGGTTTGTGGTAAGAGCAGTGTGGGAAGCACAAGGGGCCACAGACGACAACATTAAGAAGGCTACATTGGTGAGCACACTACAGGATCGCACGCTGACATGGTATATCAAACACTCTAATGATCACCCAAATGCAGGAATAGCGGAGATCTAGAATGCGTTGAACAGAGAATTTAGCCGGCTGAAATCAGAGACGCAGTCAATCATCAGATTTAAAGAAATCACATTGCTTCCAGGCAAGACTCCCTAGGATTTGGATCAGAGGCTAAAGAGTATGATTTGCGAGGCTAATATGATGCTAATGGATGCGCAACACCGTGCATGGTTTGTGGCGTCTTTGACACCACACCTGAGGACGACGCTGTCATAATAGAAGCTTTCAACCCAGGCCGAAGCATTGGAGATGGCGATGAGGTTGGATGAAACACTGATACAAGATCTAGGGTTGGGAGTCCAACAAATCCACGGGCGACTATAGAATCTATGCTTGGAGATGCAGAGTTTGAAGCAGGATAGGGCGCCACGGCCAGAGGCATGCGAAGAAGTGTGGTGCATAAAATGCAAAGGCCAGGGCCATGACAAAGACCACTGTCCAATCTACGTGAATTACTTGGTAGGAAGGGGACCAATGCCGTTAAGACCAAGAGCACAGGCAGGGCCAAGTGCAGCACCCGCGCTATGGTGCGCAATCTATCAGATAGGAGGAAAGCACACGATGGATAACTGTTACTTGTTGCAGAAGTATACACAGACTCCCCAACAACTGTTTTGTAATTTTTGTAAATCGGTGGGCCACTACGAGCATACTTGTCGCAGCTACGAGTTAATGATGGAGCGAACCCCAGCATATAGAATGCAGACAGAAACGCAAGGCCTCAACCCATTCGCGGGAATGGTGCGCGCTGGATTTCAGGGCCGAGGTTGAGGACGAGGAGGAATGGGACTAGGAAGGGGCCACAGACAGTTAAGCTGTTACAATTGCGGAGGACCAGGGCACTAAGCTTGCCATTTTACCAACCCAACGAGAATATCTTGTTTGTAGTGTGCACAGTTTGATCATGAAATGGTAGATTGTCCTACGTTGATCGCACAGATGGGCGAGAAAGGGGTACTACAGCCTACTCCGACTTAGAATATCCAAATGATGAGGTCTGACCATGCGAGGAAGACCCCACGTGAACATGATGCTCAGAAGTGGCACGAACACAGGGGAAGATAAGGGGAAGCAGCTCGAGGAAGATACATGGGTTCATAAGGCTCCTATAAAGGAACCTGAGTTTGACTTGGAATGCGCAAAGGAGATGTTTATGGAAGCTAAGAAGATCTTCGCAGAGGCCTCTACTTCAGGTAGTACAAATCAACTAGAGCCAGGAATGGATCCTTCTATGCTTACTACCTTTTTAGAAACACGCATGAAGTATTTGCGCAACAATAGGGTAGGTAAAGGACTACAAGAGTTGATCATTAGGTGCGCAGGGTCTGGTGAACCACGCATAGTTCGGAAACTAGGAAAGCATACATTGCGCACCAGGAGGGAAATGAGATTAACGACGCACATTGGTGAATATGAAATGGATTAGGTAATCCTAAACCTGGGGTCGGACGCGAATGTGTTACCAAAGCAAACATGGGAACGCATGGGCAGGCCCGCGTTGCAGTGGTCCCCTATTCAATTACGAATGGCGAACCAACAGAAGATTTTGCCCATGGGGAGGTTGCATGGGGTAACAGTTGATATCGAAGGCTCGAGCATGCAGATAGACTTTGAAGTGATAGAGATTGTTGATGACAACAATCCTTATCCCGCGTTGTTAGGAATAGACTAGGCCATTGATATGAATGGAGTCATCAACCTAAAGAATCAAAAGATGATATTCGAGAAAAAGTCCCAATGCGTAGTAGTTCCGCTAGATCCAGCCGAAGGAGCGCGCTACCCTGAACCTATGCACGACGAGGACAGTGACGATGAGCTAGATTGCATTTACCAGATAACAACTCAAGACTAGGATCGGGTGAACCCGACTGCAGATGGGAGGGTTTCATGGCAGAACCGGTTGCACAAAGTGATAACGCTAAATTGCAACATGATGATTATATCACTGCGGTGCGTCACGACAAAAGCAAGGGAACTGCCAACATATGATGGGGTAACAATGGTGGATGAATTCTTAGACAAATTTGAAAGTGTAGTACTGGAACAGCAGTGGTACGGTGTGCTGGAATGGGCGTTGCGCGCGACACCTACATGATGGTGGAGTACACATCAGAAGACTATGGGGAACTAGCGCGAATGTAGAAGACGGATGTGCTTATGGTTTGGAAGTCCCCATAGTCGTCGAACGAGAGCCGGGCAACCATGACGAATCAGTTTGCGTGCCCACCTGTGTCAATGGGTGTAGACGTGTGCTGTGTAAGCACATCCTAGACTAAGGATTGAAAATCAGAACTCGACGCAACAATAGGGAAAGCGACGCACACCACAAATGCTCCACGTTGGAGCATTCATAAAGCTATGTGGAATCATGAACAGAGTTTACCAGGTGGGACGAACTGATTGGGACCTACGCGTGCCAGCGGTACGATGGGCCTATATGGCCATGTACAAGAATCTGAGCATGGAAATGACTCCGAAGACGACAAGCAAAGTTGAGGCCGTAGTATTGGGAAAGAATCCTCACACAATCACTCCCATAATTGCGACAGCACGCGAGGACCAGAGCGAAGAGATTATGTAGCTGTGCAAGGATGAACATATGCAGATTCAAGAATCCATTCAGCAAGGGAACCTTGAGCTTCACGAAATCGAAGAATATCAGTTACGAATGAAGCATAAAAGCATATTAATGGACGAGGATATCAGAAAACTAGAAACCAAAATCTCGCAAGCATTACGTGTCGACAGAAGGATGGATCCACATATGGGAAACCCTACCACTGCACTAGAAGATTGTTTCCGAGAGTTTTTTCTATACTACCATGGCTGCGACCACACCTTATCAAACAAAGGAACTAAGGAGGTGCACCGCATAAGGAAGAATGCGAGGTGTTGAATGGTGCGAGGCTAACTAAGGAGGGACCATAGACTGGGTTGGAAGGTGACTTGAAGCCTCGAACCAGTAGTGTGACCACCTGACTATTTGTAGGAAGCACAGTCTCAGCGCTCCAAGAAGTTGAAAGAGAGCGCAGGATTATAAAAGAGTCTGTATGGGAGCTGTACGACACGAAAGTTGTGCGCAGGATTAGTATGACGCACATGTCATGTTCGTGCACAAGGGACTGCGCTTCCGCGCGGATAGGCTGGAAAGTGACTATTGGTGTCACTGTTCATGAAAAGATGGCCAATTAAGGCAATGAGGAGTGGACAATGGGCAATTAAGAGACAAAGTCAGAACTAGATTTGGGACTATCTGCCGCCAGTCTCGCATTAATGAGCAGAATCTGGGGGGAATGGTCGAATTTGAATTCAAAAGGTCCTATAGATGACAGGTGGCTCTCCATCGAACAACCCTTGGCATTTTGAGAATTTAGTTTTTGCGTTATCAAGTGAGCATGGACCTGAAAAATTTGGAGGTTGTAAGAGCAAGTTTGTGGTTTGAAGCATTTCCGAAGGAGACACAAGATTCCCTAATCAGAATAATGTCAACAACCAAGGGAGTCGCGCAGAGTTCTACGCCATCGGTAGGGGATGCACCAGAAATCCCTAAATCACCCCTAACGTCAAGGCCCAAAAAGGACCCACGGGCAGTAGGACCGGTCTGTATGTCTCTCCGAAATCCGCAGTTCAGTAAACTGTCAATGGAAAAGAAGGGAAAAACAGTTAATATTGAGAGCGATGATGAGGAGGAGGATTTCCAGGCATTCGTAAAAGAGATTGAACCAGAGGTAGAAATGGAAGAATAAATCCAGCCTGTACGCACCACAGTGAAGCTGCCCAAGTATGTCCCTCCGCGATAAGGGAGGGTAAAGTTACCTAAAGATTTGGATGTCATTAAAAGCACACTCAAAACCCCGTTTTCCCTAGAGGGAATTCTGTTTGAAGGTTTGGCTGTGGGTGCATACCCACATTGAAGTTTGAAGACTGGGACCTCGCGGATAGCGAAAAGTTCCCTCATTTTGAAACTAGCCAACTGATGGAACAAAGCAAGGAGGGGGAAGTTACAGTGCTACAACCATGGAAATGGCTGTGCGGGGTGGAGGAGGCCAGGCTACTCCACCTCCTATTGATTGCACACTTTCATCATGCACCAATCACAATATTTTTCATCAGGCAACTGCTTTTCCTAGTGCACGATGGGTACTTATGGCTGGAGGAGCCCATTCTCATCATAACAAAGCTTATTCATAGGATTTCTCAGCTTCCTTGTATGGGAAGGGACCCCGCGTAAATAACTGGCACAAGTGGAGACTTGGTGATTTCCGAGGCCATGAAAAAGAAATATAAGTTGAAGAAAAATAAGAGGGGTTACGTTATTACTAGCATTCAAGACAAAGGGGTCCGAGTCACTACCCAGTTGTTGGCAGGAAAGGTAATGAGAAAATGCTGTGGCAATGAGGTACTAGCAACGGTCATCGCTCTGGTCGAGCAAGCACAGAAGGGGTACGGTTCAACTGGGCGCAGTTCCTCTGCGAGGAATTCTTGACGAACTGTAGGGAGGCCCAGGAGTAATGTAAGACCTTCCACTATGCGTGGTTTCTCTTATCCATCCTGTTGGTTACAAGATAATTGCCTGAGGATAATCAGCTTCCTCCCCTTGACCACGACTGGTGAGAGGAAGCAAAACACACATCGCTATGGGTGACAAAGGATGCCACGCGAATTCGCGAAAGCAAGATCTTCTGGGTATTAATGGAGGTAAGCGTACGAATGTGGATCAACAAATGACCACGCTTATCCCCCTCGGTATATGATAGTCTGTAGAGCTTTGCATACTTTTAAGCAGATATGCACAATGTGTATATTAGGGCGTGGAAGGATCCAGAGCAGAAGTGGACCACACTCCCCTTCATCGCGATAGATGACGCTATTTTCGCGGTGCTTGACACATGGCCATCAGAATGGCGTGCACTAGATTTGGTGGCACGCGATGAGATGATGATTCAAATATAGAAGGATGCCGCCAAGCTACTAGCACAACAAAAGTGGAATGAGAAGCTAGCTGAAGAAGTACGGGCTTCCCGTGAGGCAGCGAAGGCCGCCGCAGAAAAGGCAGCAGCAGCAGGGGCCACTACGATGCAGGAAGAAAGATGTCCGGACCTGACCACAGGACATGGAACAAATGATACGACGGAAGGCACGGACCCAAGCACCACCTCTACGCAATTGAAACGACCGCGCGGGACGGAACGAACAGGGCCATGGAAGAAGATCAAGGCTTCCAAGTTGGATGAGGAGCCTATTACACTGACAGAGGGTGACCTATATGACATTGGTGACACAGTTCGTGAAGTCACAAGGGAGGCAATCTAGGAAGCAATGACGGAGCAAAAAAATGTGTTGGGGGCGCTCAGGGCGCAACTCTAGGAACTTCAGGTGCGGCCCCCACAGCATGGAATGGTAACCGTTTGCGGGGCTACGAATAAATCAACAACCGAGCAGTTGCTGCGGGCTAAAATGGCTAATACCATCACACTGCCAGAAGGAGCACTAATAATGGACAACATGGAGGACAGAGCCGCGGTAGGCCAGCTCAAGGGACTTGGCCTAAGCTTGACTACCCTTTGGCGAGAGATATTGTACCAGCTGCAGGATGGAGTGACAAGAGAGCTCCGTGCTAGGGAAGGATGCGCAGTACAGATGCTGAGTGAACAACGAATCAACATTGAGTAGCCGAGCGTCCTGTTAGCGTTTGAGATTTCACCTAGGCTGAGATAGACAAACCTCAAAGCTACATCAAACCATTTCACCTCGTAGCTAGCCCTACGAGGTATGAGAAGGCTCTCTCGGGTCAAAACTCGATGGATTTTGTCAATAGGATGAGTTGACCAATTAGGAACAAGGATTTTAGGCTAGTAAACTGATAAGGGGGATTGAGTTGAAGTTTTTGGGTTTTTTGGTGGCAATTGGAGGGAGTGCAATTCAGGGTGCGGGGATTGAGCTCAGTTTTTGCAGGTGGGTCTTTGGGGCAAGGTAGGAGTTTATGCTGATGCCTTTAGCTGAAAAATATGATCAAGGAGGAAAGAAGAGAGACTAAAGAGGGCGAACAATGAATTTGAATCCTCTCTAGATAGTGGAAAACATAAAATTTAAACAAAATTGAAAGCTGAGCATGGCATGCATGAATTCAAACTTTATCACTTCTTTTGTTTAAATAGCAGCAAGAGATTAAGGAATGGAACACATAAACACACTTACAATAACAGTAGGAAGCACACCATCAACATAATAATCCACAAGAATCCACAATGAAGTCTGCAAAACCCTGGCCTTCCTTTTTCCTCAAATTGCAGAAAATACAAGTCAATAATACAATAGCACTTCTCCCTCTAGAGTCCAACCTTCCAAAATGAGAAAGAGAGGGCATAATATAGAAGGTAAAACCTCTTTCCCCACCTCTAGGGGTCGAGCTCATCCTTCTAGGAGCAGTTTGAACTAATTCCAAACTAAGCACTAGATAATAGGCATCTCAACAACTTGCCTC